>JAINUV010001461.1:1437131-1660306 GCA_020205505.1 Panax japonicus | reverse complement strand
CCCAATTCGAAACGAGTAAAATCAGTAATTTACTGATTTTTGTGTTTTCTTCAGGCTGAGTAGTGATGAAAAGTTCTACATAGCGTTGAGCTCTGCTGCCATTTTGCTGCCAATCTTGGCGATGACTGATTTTCAACATAAGTTCGGCGTATGCATGATAACTTACAAAAAGTGAAAATGTCTGTTAAATGAGTATTATACCGAAATTTAAATTCAATAATTTAAGTTCAAATAGTTAAAACCACTAAACGATATTTTTATTTATAAATTCCCTGTATTAATGTGATTTTTATAAATACTATGCTTATTGCTTATCATAATTTAAAGGGAGATTTAATTGTGAAGACTTGTTTTGTCGTTATGGCTATCGGGGATCAAACTCACAATGGAAAGCTTATTACTGCTGCTGAATTAAGAGATAGATATAATGGTTTGATCAGAGAGTCAATTGAAAGTATTTCTGAAGAAATAAAAGTTGTGCGCGCTGATGATATATCAAATTCCGGTTCAATAACCTCTGAGATTTTTAAAAAATTAATATTATCGGACTACGTTGTTGTTGATTTGACATACCCTAATCCTAATGTTTTCTATGAGTTGGGTCTTAGGCATGCAATAAGAAATAAAACAATTCTTATTAAAGAGAAGGGAAGTGTTAACGCACCATTCGATATTGCCGGATTAAGGTATATAGAATATCAAGATACAGGAACCGGTCTAAAACAACTAAAAAGTGAGCTTTCAAAAGTTTTTTCTGTTTACGATAATAATCCAAGCCATTTGGATAGCGACTTTTTATCATTGGCTCTTTCAATGGGTATGTGTTTTCAAAAAATTTCACAAAATTCTAAGAGAGATGCGAAGAAAAAGGCAATGCAGGCTATATTGAAAAATAAAGGACTAATAGCTGCGGTTAGTAGCCCAGAAGAAAAAAAATTAGCTGAATTACTCGCTAACGCTGAAAATTTGGATGAAATTATTGATGGGCTTGTCGATTCTGGGGAGTTGGATGAGTAGTTAATATATGATCCAATAGGCTGTTCAATAAGGAGTACAAGTGGATATATTTGAAAAAAAACTTGAAGAAATGAACTTCATTCTGAAAAAGCATGGTCTAGGCTTAATCTACGATGTTGAAAATGATAGGGAAAATGGGCTTTTAATGCCTTTTTTTTGCATGTTCATGGATTCTGTTAATCAAGTTGGATTAAATTTTTGTATAACCACAGAATTGAGTATCAGATGCGGTATTATCCATCATGAAAAGTTAGTTTTCATGTCTTACGGTATGTTCGATAGGCTGTGTAAGTTATCTGAGCTTATTGCTAGGTCTGGTGTGATTACAGTTAAAGAGATGCCTTTAAATTTTCATGATCTTCATTTTGTTGCTAACCCATTTGTAGGTTTTAATAATGAAGATCGTGAGGAAGATGAATTGGAATCTCATTTCTTTATGTTTGTTCTTGAATGTCTGATGCTCTTCATTGTCAGCCATGAAGTAGGTCATTTTATTAATAAGCATGGTAATCGTGAAACTTTACGTAATTTCGATGGAATATTCGATGATGTTTTAGGGCATAGAGAGATTTCTGAAGCAGAGTTAATAGCGAGCCATGCCCGTGAATTGGTTGCTGACTGCTTCGCTTTTAATATTGTCAGAAATCATATTGAGTCTGTTTTTGAACGAAAAGACGATTACCTTAACAATTTGTTGCCAGTTTTTGATGGTGAGAAAGGCGGGGTGTTACTATCTTTATTAATTATCGTGAGCTATTTTAAACTTACGGATGGGCTATCTCCCCATGAACACTTTAAATCAACACATCCATCAACGGGGGCCCGAGTCCGGTTTATTCTTTCTTGTTATGTTGGGTCATTGGTGAGTGATGAAGAGATTGAAGAGGTGAGTGATGAAGAGATTGAAGAGTTTGCTCCTTACTATAATATTCTTATGATGCAATTGAACTCGATATTTAAATTGCTAGGTTATAATTCCGAAAATACATGGTTAAAAAGCACAAGCTCTCCCGAAATGATTGCATGGTTTGACAAGGTTTATATTGAGTACCCAAATTGGAAGGCCAAATAACTTTTGGTGTTTAACTAAACGGAATTAAGTGGATTAAGTAGAGTAGCTTCAGACAAATGGTCTGGCGCAAAATGCGCATATCTCATTGTTACCTTTATATCTGTATGCCCCAGTATCCGCTGAAGTACGAGAATATTGCCACCATTCATCATGAAATGAGATGCAAAAGTGTGACGTAAAACATGTGTCAGCTGTCCAGCGGGGGTCTCGATGCCAGCTCGTTGCATGGCCTTTCTAAAGGCTGAGTAACAAGGTTTAAAGAGCAACTGCGCTTTTCTGCTTGATGGCAGATCAGCCTGTAATTTTTCAGTTATCGGCACCGCGCGGTTTTTCTTGCCTTTAGTTTTCATGTATATGATCTGACCGGCGCGGATTTGGTTTCCCTTTAAGCCTTCGGCCTCACTCCATCGTGCGCCAGTTGCCAGGCAGATTTTCACAATAGTAGTCAGATCTTTGGATCGGCTTTTCTCACACTCGGTGAGAAGGGTTCTAATTTCCTCGATAGTGAGATACGCCATCTCAGATTCGCTAATTTTAAACTCGCGCACGTTCTCTAGCGGGTTGGGTGCGGTCCATTCATCCAATCGGCGCAGTTCATTAAACATCGCCCTGAAATACGCCAACTCTAAATTCACCGTACGCGGCGTAACCGTCTTCACTCGGCTGGAGCGGGTGATCTTCCCACTTAATCGCTGCTCGCGATAAGACGCAAAAATTTTCGCGTTAAACTCGGTTGCGAGTGGGTTTCCCATCGCCCCGCAGGCAAATGCCATAGTGGTTCGGCGCTTCTCACCATCCGCCAACGTAATGCCATGCGTGTTGAACCACAATTCAACCAGCTCAATTACCCGCCGCTTATCTGCTTTCTCTCCCAGCCAGGGCTTATCTTGAGCCTGCTCTTTTACGAACTTCTCATAGGATTGTGCTTCGTCCTTCGTCGCAAACTGGCGGCGAATCCTTTTGCCGTCACGGCCGTTTGGGAAAACTTGTGCCTGCCATTTCCCGTTGGATAATTTACTAATCGCCATGCTGTGCCTTTAATGATACGCAGTGCGGGCAACGACTTTGCCCAAAAACTTGATGTCGTCTGCTTTACATTCGAATGAGGCTTTTCCATTCTCAACGCGAATACGCCTGCCGGAAAAACGGTACAGCTCTTTAACGCTGATGAGCTTCTGAATCTCGATGAGCCACACCCCATCGGTGATCTCTGCGGCGGTCATATCAACCAGGTAGTTCTGCTTCACAAAATGTAATGACAGAGGAGGTTTAACATCACTGGGTAGAATTGCGCATCATATTCAACCCAATCAGATGATGAAAAGTTCCCATCTGTGATTTTTCTGAGTTCGATTTTGGTTGATCAAGCTTCCTGGTTTGTGATGTTTGAATCACCGTGGCCATACGTTAGCCGCTCCAGCGAAGTACCGGTTTCCATCGAGCAAATCAGAACCCAATCAGCAGGAAAGTTCCCACATACTATGCGGTTAGCCATAGTGCTTTGAGACACGTTCAAATGGCGGCCCAGTGTTTGGATGAAGTACAGGAAGGTGGTACAGGCCATCGACGTGTCGGGCGCGCCTGATATCAGCTGGCCAGAAAAGCCCGTCTGACGGGCAAAGCGGTAACGGATTAACAAGCTGTCGCGCAGATGTTAGAGTTAAAATTTGTTGACTATCCAATGAGAGGGATCTGAGGCGATGGATACGACTGAGCAACTGAACGGAACCTATTTTTACCACGGCGTGCCGAACCTGACACCGCAGGAATTATTATTCTGGGTGCTGCTTGATGAAACCCAGAAACAGTTGGGCGTGCAGGATATTGTAGCCGTTGCAAACATCATTCTCGGTAACAATAATATTGACGTGCCGGGGAAACCGCTCACGTCAACGCCAGGCACGTCGGTTGTGTCACTCTTTTTCCGCAGGCATATGTCCTATAAATTCCGGCGGCGCATTCTTCCAACTCTGACCTTAAAATCCTTCAGCCTGCGCGGGCTGAAAATTTTCTGGGTGAATAATCTGGGAGCCTTTGTGGGCAGGGCCGTGCCGGTTGTAGGGTGGGTTATCCTGGCAAATGATGTTGCGCAAATCAGTTTTCGCACCGTACATCGCTATAACATGATTGTGAGGCCGGAGGATAAAATCTGGTGAATGATATGACGACTACTCCTGACCGGGTGCGCAAATATATTCTGCGCGAACTGCCGCTGGTAACAACGCTTCTTTTAAAAAAGATTGAAATCGGTGACGATGATGTTTTGCAGGAACTCTTTGAAGCAGACGATATTGCAGAGGTATCGGAGAAGTTTTTTCGTGATTTTAACGTACAGCCAGCAGATTTTACGCTCGCCACTTATTTCCCCTGGAAAACCCGTTCTTTTTTCACCCGCGCGCCGGTAAAGCAGGATAAAGCCCCCCTGACTATACGCATGTTTATTGAGTCAGCCGCTGCCGGTCGCTGGCTCTTTTAGTCACTGTCTGAGGGCAGCAGGTTTGTCTGTTATGTCAGCTGCCACACAATGACAACAGCATGATTTCTCTTTCCTAAGATCTGGCCATAGCGGAACCCCTTCACAGGAGAACCGCCACATTCCACAGGATTATCACCACGGCATGCGCGTTGAGTAAATCAACGAAGGCACGCGAACCAGCACCGCGATTGTCGGGCTGGTCTGTACCGGCGGCGGCGACGACGCGGCCATCTTTCCACTAATCCGCCCGGTACTGTTAACCGACATACTCACCTTCAGTGGTAAGGCCGGATACTGGGAGCCCCAGACCGGCCAGGCTATCCGTGAAACATCGATGACCCGAGAGGTTAAAGCCGATACGGAAAGGCGTGAACTGATTAGCAGGGAAACGACAGTCAAAGCCACGGACAGGACCACGGTGATCGGAACGGCGTCACTGATGGCCGGAGCAATTCAGCACGTGACGACAGGCAATTACAGCGTGGCCACGCAGCAGAGCCAGCTGATTACAGTGGGCGGCAATGCGGAAACGGACGTCACCGGCAGCACTGCGATTAAAGTCGGTCAGGCGCTGACTGAAAAAATTGGCCAGCTGCGCCAGAGCATTGCCGGAACGCGTCAGGAAATTATCGCGCCGGTTGTGTGGATTGGTTCAGAGAAGATTAACGTGGCCCAGCTGATGCTCGATACCGTGGCGCTAGTGCAGCAGCTGGCTGACCAGCTGGCCAGCCATACGCACCCGTCAACCGGCCAGCCCACGAACAGCAGCGATATCGCAAAGAGCAGCCAGCAGGCCGCCGCGCTCAGTACGAAATACTCACCCGTCATCGGCAAGTAAGCCAGCACACGGACCCGCTATCGCAGCGGGTTTTTTATTGCCCGTCACCAGAACGCCTCAGACGCACGATGCGCCACGCAAAGGCGCGCCCATCACGCACGACAACCATAAACAGATCATCCGCACAGCGCGGCACTGGCTGCGCGTCAGCACAGCAAAATAATCGTCCGGCAGACAAAATCGGCGCTACACCGCACCCGCCTGCAGGTTTTGCATCATAAAAATTTTTCAGTTTGATTTTTTTACAAACGGTATGTCCAGCCCGCACGGCTACTGGCTTTCTGCCGGAGTTCTCCAACTGAAAAGAATTTCAGTGCTTTTCAGTTTGATGAATTGAGAAAAGATCTGGATTTAATTATAAATTTTTGATAAATAACATTAAGTTTTATTTATATGCAGAGCGGAAATAACTTGCAATTAATTGACCATTTGAAAGAAAACCCGCGACGTTAGAGCTGGCGCGGGTTTAAAGAAAAATAGTCATTTTTGTATACTGAAAAAAACGTACTTAGTGTTCGAAAAAATATTAGGATGCTTAAGTGTTTTCATTAGAGCTATAGTTTTGGCTTTCTACCCAGTCTGGATATTTATGGCTAATGTTTTCATTGGTAACGTTGTGGGTGTCAGGTGATATCATAATGAAGATCTCAAATAAAATATTGTGTATTTCAACTTTGACTTCAGCTTCTGCACCACATAATTCGTCAATAATATAGGTCCACTTGTGTTTAATTAAGTGGGCTTCTGGATGTTGCGTTTTAATGATTCCAATTTGTTTGTAAATCCAATTAATTGCGCTGTTACTTGTCTGAAGGAAAAATTCGTTTCCGCTGTAATCAAATGGGCCTACATCATAAGTTTTATGCGTGTTTTCATCGCAAACTTTAACATAACATTTTGATGTCATTATAAATTCCTTTTAGCCAATATACCGAACTTCATTTCCTTTGTATAATGGCCACTCACTTATTAGGTCATTTAATAGTCTTTGAACATGCTCCGCGTCTTTAGATGCTGAATCCCCAACGTAATCATTTCCTGTTTGGAATGTTTCATAACGCATGGCCATAGATGGAGTATTTTCTTGGAACCCGATAGGTGAGATATCATTTATTTGCGTGATTTGTACATCACCTGCCTTAGATACCCAAAGTATATGATGACCTGCATTGTCATCACAAATCGATATAATTTTTGAGAGTTGAGTTGCTGTAGGATTATTGTTTAAATTCATAAAAACCTCTTTTAATGATTTTTAAAATTAAATTGATTTATATCCTTAGTCATTATCACTACTCGTTGGGCATTTAGCAACTTTAAAGTTTCGTCGAAACTGGACATCTCACATGTAAAATTTTAATAAGAACTTCAATTTTCAAGCCATTTTATATGCAATGCTTCAGATGAAATTTATCAGAAGGACTTTAAGAAAAGGGAGGATTGTACTGACTATGTTCGGCAGAGAAGAACTGATGCGACACTTTTGCGACACCCTTGATAGTTCAGAACTGTATGGGTTTACGCTTATCGGTGTAAGTGATTGAAAGGTAAGGTAAAATTTGGTGGCCCCTGCTGGGCTTGAACCAGCGACCAAGCGATTATGAGTCGCCTGCTCTAACCACTGAGCTAAGGGGCCAGCGGAGCGGGGATTATAAAGTATCTCTTCAGGGCAATCCAGCACTCAGCCACCGGTTGCTTAAATAAGCAGCAGTGATTTACCTGCTGATTTCTATAACAAATCTGGCGAACCGCGATCCCGAAGTCGCAAACAGGCACGGATAATGCTTCTCCGCGCCTTTAGTGAAACCGGACTGCAGTCGTTATGGCTGATAGCTGACTCAGCGCTGACGATAACGGGATGCTGATTGATTCCGTGAAAGGTGGGGAACCATCGTGCCACGTGCCTGATCGTAGTCGTGCCACATCTGCAGATCCTCCAGCGCCGGAATGGTTACCGTCTCCTTGCTGTCGAGTCCGGCAAGCGCGGCGTCCACCATCTCATCAACGTCCATCAGCATTTCAGCCGGGATGTCATTAATAGACTGGCCTGCGCGGTCGAAAATTTCCGTACGGGTCGCTCCGGGCAACACCGCCTGTACCTGCACACCGCTCTCTGCAAGTTCACGCTGCATCGCACGCGTCAGAGTCAGTACGTAAGACTTAGTGGCGTTATAAGCGCCGTTGAACATCTCGTGCACCAGCGACAGCACAGACGCGATATTGATAATGATGCCATTACCGCGCGCTTTGAAAGCCCGGCCAGCCGCCTGTGCCAGACGGGTGGGGGCCAGAATATTTAACGCCAGCATGCTGTTAATGCGTGTGATGTCCGCCTCAAGAAACTCTCCCTCAACGTTCATGCCCGCGTTGTTCAGCAGCAGCGTAATCTGTGCGTTGTTCGCGAGCTCCGACTCCACGCGTTGCAGATCCTGCTCGTGCGTTAAGTCAGCCGCCATAACCGTCACCCGAATATCGTGCTGCTTTGCCAGTGCGTCAGCCAGGGTGGTGAGCCGCCCCTGATCGCGTGCGACCAGAATCAAATCATAACCGCGTGCTGCCAGTCGTTTTGCATAGGTCGCGCCGATACCGCTGGATGCGCCGGTGATTAAAGCTGTGCCTGATTGTGACATCTCTTTTTCCTCGTATGATGGTCGTCATAATAGCCATCAATATGACGATCATCATATCTGTCGTCAAGCTGGAATATGATGACCGTAATAATTACTATAATAGCCAGACGCTACGTAGCAGACACCGCAGGAGATGAGATGGAGAAGCAGAGCAGCAAAGCGCATACGCGGCGGCGTATCCTTGATGAGGCGGCGCGCGTGATGCGTGAAACCGGCACCGAAGGAATTGGTGTAGCGGCGCTGATGAAGCGGGTCGGTCTGACACACGGCGGTTTTTATGCGCATTTTACCTCACGCGAGGAGCTGGTTGAGGAGGTGCTGAAGCATATGTTTGCTGAAGCCGATACCTTAAAGCCCGCGGAGTCCGTGACCCAGCCAGCGCAGCAGCTGGCAGATTTTATTGATAGCTATCTTTCCGAGGCGCATCGCAATGCGCCGGCACAGGGCTGTCCATTAGCCGCTCTGGTGAGTGAAGTGGCTCATCTTCCACAGCCGACACGGCAGATCTTCGCACAGGGCTTTAATGCGATGCACAGCAGCCTGACGCAGATATTGCGTGAACTGAGGCTGCCCGATGCGGAAGCGCTGGCCTCCAGCATGCTCGCAGAGATGGTTGGCGCGCTGGCGCTGGCGCGAGCCTGTCCGGATGCAGAGCAGGCCAGCCAGATGCTGCAACGCAGTCGCGATGCGCTGAAGCAGCGCACGCTGGAGGTGGCGGCATGAGTGAACACGCTATCCGCGACATCATCAGTTCCGGTCTTGATGTGCTGTTCTGTGGCATTAACCCGGGTCAGTCAACCGCCCATCAGGGGTTCCACTTCGCGCATCCCGGCAACCGGTTCTGGAAAGTCATCCATCTGGCGGGATTCACCCAGCAGCAACTGAAGCCGGAAGAGGAGCAGCGCTTAACGGAGACCGGCTGCGGCATCACCATGCTGGTTGAGCGGCCCACGGTGCAGGCGAGTGAATTAGCGCCTGATGAGCTGCGCGATGGCGGCAAACGGCTGATGGAAAAGGTACTGGATTACCAGCCGGCTGCGCTGGCTATCCTGGGTAAGGATGCGTTTCGTCGTGCTTTTAAGCAGAACAAAGTCGAATGGGGCAAACAGCCGATATGTATGGGGAAAACGCAGGTGTGGGTGTTGCCGAATCCCAGCGGCCTTAATCGCGCATCTCTGGACGAGATGGTAGAGGCGTATCGTCAGCTCTATGTGGAACTGCATGCGGGGAGCGAATGAATCTGCGCAGGGCAGGGGAGAGGCAGTAACAGGCAGGCATAAAAAACCCCGGCGAACCGGGGTTTTTGTCTGACTTAATCGTCGAGGAAGCTGCGCAGCACTTCCGAACGGCTCGGATGGCGCAGTTTACGCAGAGCTTTGGCTTCAATCTGGCGAATACGCTCACGCGTAACGTCGAACTGTTTGCCCACTTCTTCCAGCGTATGGTCAGTGTTCATATCGATACCGAAACGCATGCGCAGCACTTTCGCTTCGCGCGCGGTCAGGCCAGCCAGCACGTCATGGGTAGCAGAACGCAGGCTCTCTGAGGTAGCAGAATCCAGCGGCAGCTCCAGCGTGGTGTCTTCGATAAAATCGCCCAGATGTGAATCTTCATCATCACCAATCGGCGTCTCCATAGAGATCGGCTCTTTAGCGATTTTCAGCACCTTGCGGATTTTATCTTCTGGCATCAGCATACGTTCAGCCAGCTCTTCCGGCGTAGGTTCGCGGCCCATCTCCTGCAGCATCTGGCGTGAAATACGGTTGAGCTTGTTGATGGTCTCAATCATATGCACCGGAATACGGATGGTACGCGCCTGGTCGGCGATAGAGCGGGTGATAGCCTGACGGATCCACCAGGTCGCATAGGTTGAGAACTTGTAACCACGGCGATATTCAAACTTATCTACCGCTTTCATCAGGCCGATATTACCTTCCTGAATCAGGTCAAGGAACTGCAGACCGCGGTTGGTATATTTCTTGGCAATCGAAATAACCAGACGCAGGTTAGCTTCCACCATCTCTTTCTTGGCGCGACGTGCTTTGGCTTCACCGATCGACATGCGACGGTTAATGTCTTTGACCTGTTCAATGGTCAGACCGGTCTCTTCTTCAACCTGCGCCAGTTTCTGCAGGGAACGTGTCACGTCATCCTGCACTTCCAGCAGCTTTTCAGACCACGGCTTGTTCATGGCCAGTGCAGCTTTAAACCAGGTTTCATTGGTTTCGTTGCCGGTAAACAGCGTGATGAAGTTTTTCTTCGGCATTTTGCACAGCTCAATACAGAGCTTCATGATCAGACGTTCCTGCGTACGGACGCGTTCCATCATGGTGCGCATGCTGCCTACCAGGTAATCGAACTGCTTCGGTACCAGGCGGAACTGCTTGAAGACATCAGAGAGGTTCTGGATTTCAGCAACGGCGGCAGCATGACTGCGACCTTTGCTTTTAATCACTGCGCGGGTAGTTTCATACTGCTTACGCAGGTCAGAAAACTTCTCACGCGCCAGTTCCGGATCGATTGAGTTATCGTCGTCGGAGCTGTCATCATCCTCCTCATCTTCTTCTTCATCGTCCTTACGATCGGCATCAGAGAGTTCAGAGCCCACGTGCGTTGCCGTTGGGGCAATATCTTCTTCTGCGTTAGGATCGACGAAACCGGTGATCAGATCGGAGAGGCGTGATTCGCCTGCTTCAACTTTGTCGTACTGATCCAGAAGATACGTAATCGCTTCAGGGTATTCGGCTACAGAACACTGAACCTGGTTGATACCGTCTTCAATACGCTTAGCGATGTCAATTTCGCCTTCGCGCGTCAGCAGTTCAACGGTACCCATTTCACGCATATACATGCGGACCGGGTCAGTGGTACGCCCGATTTCAGATTCAACGCTGGATAACACCTGAGCGGCAGCTTCCGCGGCATCTTCGTCAGTATCGGAGCTGTTTTCGTTCAGCATCAGATCGTCGGCATCCGGGGCTTCTTCAACCACCTGAATACCCATGTCGTTAATCATCTGGATGATGTCTTCGATCTGATCTGAGTCGACGATATCTTCCGGCAGATGGTCATTGACCTCAGCATAGGTCAGATAGCCTTGCTCCTTACCACGGGTGACAAGAAGCTTGAGCTGTGACTGCGGGTTTTGCTCCATAAGACGGTATCCACACTTCTGTTAAATTAGATTGGTGTCGGTCGGCAGCGAGCCAACAATAGCAGTAAAGGCATTTAATTCTTGCCGCTGCCTTCGTCGCGGCGTGGGCTTTGCCCATCAGTATTCGGCACTTAAGCCGCTTGTATAAACTCTGTGCTAATGGCCTGGCTTACTTGCCATTCTTGTCCCCGGCAGTGCTCGCTTTCCTCACGTACTTCAGTACGCTCCGGAAGCTGTGCGCTGGCGGTGACCAGACTGGCTTCGACGCCTGCGGCCGTTAAATTTTGTGCTGCTGGCCTGGCTTACTTGCCATTCTGCTCCCCGGCAGTGCTCGTTTTCCTCACGTACTTCAGTACGCTACGGAAGCTGTGCGCTGGCGGTGACCAGACTGACTTCGGCGCCTGTGGCCTTTAACTTGTGGTACTGCGGACTATTTCGGTCCCGGACTGTTCACGGTAGCGAAACGGGTGTCAGCGGCACTAAAACAGGCAATCTGCCCTTTCATCTGTCAGAACGGGCAGCGTGCTGAAAACAGTTACTTTCTGGCAAACGCCTGACTGAGAGTCCAGAGTTCCCGGCGCTCATCGGCGCTCAGTCCCTGGGTGCGTTCACGCGCAATCAAAAACTCCAGGCGCTCTTCAAGAGCAGAGTCGTAGATGCTGGCCAGCGAGTCCTGAAACACCGCTTCGGCTTCCTCATCTACTATCATGTGGTTCCAGATCGCCAGTGTTTCAAGCGTCTGACTAAAATTTGTTCCGCGATATAACTCTAGTAGCTGACCGGTGGTCAATCCAGGATTCTCATTACAACGGCCCACTAATTCAATAAATAGCGGTAAACCCGGCATTTTTGACTCAGACAGCCCATCAAGCGAAGGCACCAGGTTTGCCAGCTGCGGACTCTGAATCAGCAACGCGATCAGCACGCGCATAGTGGTACGCTTCAGCGGTGGCGCTACCGGCGTCGTTCCACTTGCGGCCAGCTTCGGCATCAGCTTTTCAAGCTGATTGTCGTCAAGAATACCCAGCTTATTCCCCAGTTCCTGACGCATATAAATACGTAAGGTCTCACCAGGGATCTGCGTAATCAGCGGTAAAGCCAGCGTGCTCAGGCGCGCTTTTCCGTCGCGTGAGCTCAGATCCACCTGCGGCAGCAGGCTATCAAATAAAAACGAAGAGAGCGGCATCGCCTGCTCCATCCTCGCTTCGAAGGCGTCTTTACCCTCTTTGCGTACCAGCGTATCGGGGTCTTCACCATCGGGTAAAAACATAAAGCGTAGCTGACGACCATCATTCATGTAAGGCAATGCGGTTTCAAGCGCACGCCATGCCGCTTCACGACCCGCCCTGTCGCCGTCGTAGCAGCAGATCACGGTGTCGGTACTGCGGAACAGCAACTGAATGTGTTCAGCAGTGGTGGAGGTGCCTAATGACGCAACGGCATAATCTATCCCGTACTGCGCCAGCGCAACCACGTCCATGTATCCCTCAACCACTAACAGGCGGGCGGGTTCAGGATGGTTCTTAACGGCTTCATAGAGGCCATAGAGCTGGCGGCCTTTATGGAAAATAGGTGTTTCCGGCGAGTTCAGATACTTCGGCGTATCGTTACCCAGCACGCGTCCGCCAAAACCTATGACGCGTCCACGCTTATCGCGAATCGGAAACATGACGCGGTCGCGAAACCGGTCATAAGTTCGGCCTTTGTCATTGCTGACCAGCATGCCCGCTTCCATCAATGACTCGCGATCTTCCGATTGCTTACCAAAACGCTTGAGAACGTTATCCCAGCCGGCTGGCGCGTAACCTATGGCGAAGTGATTGATGATGTCGGCGCTCAGACCACGACGATCAAGATAGTCGCGTGCTGGCTGCGCACTGGATTGCTGCAGACCCTGCTGATAAAAACCGTTCAGGTTCTCCATCAGCTGATACAGGCTCTGGCGCTGATGGCGTTCCATCTGGCTGGGCCCGCTGCCTGCTTCGTAAGGCACGTCTAAACCGTGGGAAGTGGCTAACTCTTCAATACTTTCCACAAACTCCAGACGATCAAAGTTCATTAAAAAGTCGATAGCGTTGCCGTGTGCACCACAGCCGAAACAGTGATAGAACTGCTTTTCGCCGTTTACGGTGAAAGAGGGCGTTTTTTCATTATGGAAAGGACAGCACGCATGGAAATTCTTACCCTGCTTTTTCAGCTTAACGCGGGCATCGATAAGATCCACGATATCCGTGCGGGCAAGTAAATCGTTGATAAATACGCGTGGAATTCGTCCAGCCATACGCCCCAGATTTTCAGCTCATAAACGGCAACAAGCCGCGCTTCCTTTCGGAAAGCACGGCCTTTTACTTGACTCTGTCTGCGTGAATCACGCGGTGGAGGCGAACCTCCGGAACGACTTAGTACAGACGAGTGCGGCGTGCGTTTTCGCGAGCCAGTTTCTTGGCGTGACGCTTAACTGCTGACGCTTTAGCGCGCTTACGTTCTGTAGTCGGTTTTTCATAGAACTCACGACGACGAACTTCAGCCAGAACGCCTGCTTTCTCGCATGAACGCTTGAAGCGACGCAGTGCTACGTCAAATGGCTCGTTTTCACGTACTTTAATTACCGGCATGTAACTCTCACCTCGATAAAATTCGGTTTTTGCTGCTGACTGCGGCGCCAGCACATTTCAAAATGGTGCAGCATTTTACTCCAACTCAAGTTGGTTTGTAAAGCACCATGGATAATTTGAAACCAACAGGAGCGTTTGCCTGTGCGGCTGCCGGTTTTTCCAGGGGCGGGAGTATAGCGCACTCTTTAGCCGACAGAAAATGACTTTTTACGGTGGATGCCCGCGCTGAACATCCAATTGCTGTGATAAACTGCGCGCCGCAAGAATGAGGTGATGCAATGCGAATTCTGGGTATTGAAACGTCGTGCGATGAAACCGGCATCGCAATCTATGATGACGAGGCCGGATTACTGGCTAACCAACTCTACAGCCAGGTAAAACTGCACGCCGATTATGGCGGTGTGGTGCCGGAACTGGCCTCACGTGATCACGTGCGGAAAACCGTGCCGTTGATTCAGGCTGCGCTGAAAGAGGCCGGTCTGGAGCCGCAGCAGATCGACGCGGTGGCTTACACGGCAGGCCCTGGACTGGTCGGTGCGCTGCTGGTTGGTGCCACCATTGGCCGCGCCCTGGCGTTTGCCTGGAAAGTCCCCGCCGTGCCGGTCCACCATATGGAAGGCCACCTGCTGGCACCGATGCTGGAAGAGAATCCGCCGGAATTTCCGTTTGTCGCACTCCTGGTGTCGGGCGGACATACGCAGCTGATTAGCGTCACCGGCATTGGTGAATACGCACTGCTGGGTGAATCGATCGATGATGCGGCGGGTGAAGCGTTCGACAAAACGGCCAAGCTGCTTGGGCTGGATTATCCGGGCGGACCAATGCTGTCGAAGATGGCGCAGCAGGGCACGGCGGGACGTTTTACCTTCCCGCGTCCGATGACCGATCGTCCGGGCCTGGATTTCAGCTTCTCTGGCCTGAAAACCTTTGCCGCTAATACCATCCGCGCCAATGATGATGATGCTCAGACCCGTGCTGACATCGCCCGCGCTTTTGAAGATGCGGTGGTAGATACGCTGTCGATCAAATGTAAGCGTGCGCTGGATCAGACCGGCTTTAAGCGTCTGGTGATTGCCGGTGGCGTCAGCGCTAACCGCACACTGCGCGAGCAGATGGCGATCATGATGCAAAAGCGCGGCGGCGAAGTGTTCTACGCCCGCCCGGAGTTCTGTACCGATAACGGTGCGATGATCGCGTATGCGGGCATGGTGCGGTTAAAAGGCGGAACGCGGGGAGAGTTAAGCGTCAGCGTGCGACCGCGCTGGCCGCTGGCGGAACTGCCCGCCATCTGATGTGAAAAAAGCCGGCTTGCCGGCTTTTTTTATGGCTGAGATTTCTTTTTGCGCTTCCAGATCTTGCCTTCCTGACCCCGCCACAGCCGCTGAATATTATCGTGATGACGCAGCAGGATCAGACAGGAGAGCATAGAAACCGGGAAGGTGAACTGCGGTTTGAACCACCAGACATAAAAAGGCGCGATCAGCGCGCTGACGATGGCACCCAGCGAGGAATAGCCGCTGAGTAAGACTGTTAACAGCCAGGTGCCGGTCACCAGCCCGGTTAAGTCCCAGCCAATCGGCGCAATCGCGCCAAATGCCGTCGCCACACCCTTGCCACCGCGAAAGTGAAAGAACACCGGATAGATATGACCCAGACAGGCGGCAATGGCGGTCAGGCCGAGATAGAGCGGAGTCACGTGCATCAGATAGGCCAGCCAGACCGGCACCATCCCTTTCAGCACATCAAACACTAATACGCTGGCTGCTGCGGTTTTACCGCCCAGACGCAGTACGTTGGTGGCACCCGGATTGCCGGAACCGTGTGTGCGCGGATCGGGCAGGCCTGCGAGTTTGCAAACCAGAATCGCACTGGAAATCGAACCGCAAAGATACGCGAAAATAATCATACCAAGCGCGAAAGCACTCATAACACCGTACCGTTCCCTTTAGGGTCGTTTTGATCTCATCAACCGTGGATAATACGCATAATCAGCCGGAAGTGGTATCCGGCTTAGCCAAAAACAGAGACTCTCATCATGGATATCGTATTTATAGAACAACTCACGGTCTTCACCACTATTGGCGTTTACGACTGGGAACAGGGCATACAGCAGAAGCTGGTGCTCGATGTCGAAATGGCCTGGGATAACCGTCTGGCGGCCAGCAGCGACGATGTGAAAGATTGTCTCAGCTATGCGGATGTCTCCTCGGCGATTCTGACGCATCTTACCGGCAGTCGTTTTGCGCTGGTTGAACGGGTTGCTGAAGAAATCGCGGATCTGTTGATGAACCGTTTCAATTCGCCTGGCGTCCGCATAAAGGTAAGCAAACCGGGGGCTGTAGCCCAGGCAGCACAGGTTGGCGTGCGAATTGAGCGCGGGACTATTCCTAAATAAATACGATGTGATTGCCATCACAATGAAACCAAACCAAATTACTGTCTGTCATAGCGTGTACCGTTTCGTTACAGCAGGCGAAATGGTGTAGACCTTAAGGTTTAATTCAGGCTGATAGCGGCATGATTTCAGGCGATAGCCACGCGCTACCGCCTTTTTAATGGTTTTGAAACGGATAGAGGAAACATTTGATGGCAGATATTCATCAGCTTTGGGTAGCTGCAATCCTGGGCGTTGTGGAAGGGCTGACCGAATTTTTACCGGTCTCTTCCACAGGGCACATGATTATAGTGGGTCACCTGCTGGGCTTTGAGGGTGAAAAAGCCGAGACCTTTGAAGTTGTGATCCAGTTAGGATCGATTCTGGCTGTAGTAGTGATGTTCTGGCGCCGTCTGTTTGGCCTGATCGGCATCCACTTTGGCGAAGTCAAACATGAAGGCGTCGGCACTGGCCGTCTGTCGCTGATCCATATCCTGCTGGGTATGGTACCGGCGGTGGTCGTGGGTCTGGTGCTGCACGATCAGATTAAAACGCTGTTTAATCCGATCAACGTGATGTACGCCCTGGTGGTAGGTGGTGTGCTGCTGCTGGCAGCTGAGTTCCTTAAGCCAAAACAGCCGAAAGCGGTGGGCGTCGATGATATTACCTATCGTCAGGCGTTGATGATTGGCTGTTTCCAGTGCTTAGCGCTGTGGCCGGGCTTCTCACGTTCCGGTGCAACCATCTCCGGTGGCATGCTGATGGGCGTGAGCCGCTATGCCGCGTCGGAGTTCTCCTTCATCCTGGCAGTGCCAATGATGATGGGTGCAACCGTACTGGATTTGTACAAGAGCATCGGCTTCCTGACGATGGCGGATTTCCCGATGTTCGCGGTGGGCTTTGTCACGGCGTTTATCGTGGCGCTGATTGCGATTAAAGCCTTCCTTCAGCTGATTAAACGCATCTCATTTGTCTCATTCGCGATCTACCGCTTTATTGTGGCAGCCGCGGTTTACATGGTCTTCATGTAAAGCCCACGCAGCCTGCTAGTCAGGCTGCGTAATCGCCAGACCCTGCGCGACGGCGTCAATCCGTCGTCGCGTCAACTCTTCCCGCACTTCTGCACCTTTAAATCCCGCTTCGACTACCGCTTTGGTCGGCACCGCCTGTGCCAGCGCAAAAGCACGACGCAGATAGTCGCCCTGCGGATAAGGCATGCTCTCCAGTCCGGCTCGCCCGCGCGCATCCGCTTCACTGGTCAGCGCCATCTGCTCAACGCGCTGTGGCTTACGCCAGGCATCGATCCGGTCAAACAGTGCCACCAGCGACGCAGCGGATTGTCGTTCAATGGTGTGCACCACGTCGTGAAATTCGGTCACTATCAGCGCCAGATCGCGAATCGCGTTTGGCACCCGCAGTCGCTGGCACAGCGCCTCGACCAGGGGAACGCCCGCCAGGCCATGACCGTGGTGGCTGGGCCACAACTCAGGCGGCGTCAGCGCCTTGCCGACGTCATGGAACAGCGTGGCGAAGCGCACCTCGATCTCACTGGAGAGGGCGGCGGCCATCGCCAGTGTCATCAGCGTATGGACGCCGGTATCGATTTCCGGGTGCCACTTAATCGGCGCAGGAATACCAAACAGATTATCCAGCTCAGGAAACAGCACCTGCAACGCACCGCAGTCGCGCAGGACCTGAAAATAGACCTGCGGATTACGGGAACTCAGCGCCTTTTCCGTCTCTTTCCACACCCGCTCAGCAGTGAGATTCGACAGTTCGCCGCTTTCGGCCATCTGCTGCATCAGCAACTGGGTTTCGGGGGCAATACGGAAGTTGAGATGGGCAAAACGCGCCGCAAAGCGCGCAACGCGCAGTACCCGCAGCGGATCTTCACTGAAGGCGTCAGAGACGTGACGCAGCAGGCGCAGGGCAATATCACGCTGGCCATTATAAGGATCAACCAGCACACCGTTTTCATCCTGCGCAATCGCATTGATGGTCAGATCGCGGCGCTGTAAGTCCTGCTCCAGCGTCACGTCGGGCGCGGACCAGGTGACAAAACCGGTGTAGCCTTTCCCGTTTTTCCGCTCGGTACGTGCCAGCGCATATTCTTCGCGACTGACGGGATGCAGGAAAACGGGAAAATCGCGACCGACCTGGTGATAGCCCTGCTCAAGCATGGCTTCGGGCGTGGAACCTGTCACCACCCAATCTTTGTCTGTAACCGGCAGATTCAGCAGCGCATCACGCACCGCACCGCCAACAAGAAACGTCTTCACGCAAAACTCCAGAGAAAAAGAAATGACCTGCACGCCGGGCGCGTCCCGCGCCTGAAATCAGCGGTGCATATCATTTTATTGTTGCACAGATTCCCCGGATTGCAGACATGCCAAAAGGGGGATCCTGCGATCCCCTGCTCAAATCCGGCTAAATGGTGTCAGTTCATCCAGCGATCGCTTTTCTTACGGCGCGGCAGCATGTGCGGCAGTAACAGGCCCAGCAGCAGGCCGACGCCCAGCACGCCGCCGCCATACATAAACCACTGCATGATGATGGTGCGCTGCTTATCATCCAGCTGAACGTTAGCGGCGCTGACTTTCTTCTGCGCGACGATCAGCTCATTTTTCAGCTTCTGATTCTCGCCTTTCAGCCCGTTGATAACGCCGTCGCTGCTGGCGACTTTGTTCTGCATCTCAGCCGTGCGCTGGTTCCAGCTGTTGTCGATGTTATCCAGTTTGGCAGTCAGATCTTTCACCTGCTGCTCAAGCTGAGGCACCCGGGTGCGCAGGCTCGGATTAGCACTGAGCTGCGACAGCGGGATCCAGGTAGTACGGCCTTCCGAATCACGGATCTGGCCATAATGCGTGTCATTATTGGTCTGTAACAGCTGCACCTCTTCCCCGGCGTTCAGCTTACCGAGCAGGCGAAACTGATCGCCCGGTCCGCTACGAACCCAGGTTGAAAGTTCATCAGAAACATAGCGTTTTTCGTCGGCATGGGCAGGTGCAAGGGTGCTAAGGGCCAGCAAAGTGAGTCCAGCGAGAGTAATTTTTTTCATTCGATTTCGTTTGGCTTAGTCTGACTAAAAATTTACCGGCACAGTCTGGAGAGGCCTCGCATAAATCTGAATGAGAACTATCCTGGTCTCATGAGAGTGCGAAAAGGTCTGCGAAAGAGCAAAGAAAGCAGAGACAGCGCGGCTTCTGTGCATTAATCTTCGCCTGATAACCCCTTGCCCTCCAGGCGACAGCTTGAGTAACCTGCTGATAATCGCCTGAAATATGCAGGAAACACCCTCTTAAGTGCCAGCGGCGTAGTGAATAAAAAATTATGACCATCGAAATCGAACTAAAGTTCATTGCAACTCCACAGGCGGCCGGGAAACTGGCTGAACTGCTCTCCACTCTGCCGCATCAGCATCAGGCTGCTCGCGAGCTGACCAACATCTACTTTGAAACCGACGACAACCAGCTACGACGCTGGGATATGGGATTGCGTATCCGCGGCGTAGACCAGCGTTATGAAATGACGCTGAAAGCGGCGGGGCAGACGCTCGGCGGACTGCATCAGCGTCCGGAATACAACGTTGAGCTCAGCGAACCTGTTCTGGACATTGCACGCCTGCCGGCAGAGATCTGGCCGCAGGGCACCGATGTCGCGGCGCTGCAGCCGCGCTTGCAGCCCCTGTTCACCACCCATTTCCAGCGCGAGATCTGGCTGATCACCACAGGCAACAGTGAAATTGAAGTGGCGTTTGATCAGGGCGAGGTCACGTCAGGTGATCTCAGCGAACCGCTGTGCGAGATCGAGCTGGAGCTGAAACGTGGCGAACGCCAGGATCTGCTGGCCTTCGCACAGCAGCTGGTGGCGCTGGGCGGTCTGCGTATGGGCAGCCTGAGCAAAGCCGCCCGCGGCTATCAGCTGGCGCAGGGTAATCCGCCGCGCCAGATACAGCCTTTCCCGCTGCTGAAAGCGGGCGCCAAAGCCACCGTAGAGCAGGGCATGGTGGCCGCGATGTCAGCAGGACTTCATCACTGGCAATATCATGAAGAAGTCTGGCTGCGCGGCAACGCAGCGGCTCAGGATGCGGTGCGCGAAGCGCTGGATCTGCTGCGTCAGGCGTTCAGCCTGTTTGGTGCGCTGGTGCCGCGTAAAGCCAGCAGTGCGCTGCGTCAGCAACTGACCACGCTGGAAGAGACGCTGGTGAATGAAGAGCAGGATGCTGCCACTTTCTGCTTATCTTCCCTCTCGGTTGAGACGCAGCTGGCGCTGACACACTGGCTGGCTGAATCTCAGTGGCGTCAGTGGATCGATGCCAAAGGGGAAGCCAAGCTGCAGGGGTCCTATAAACGCTTCAGCGACATTATGCTGAGCCGCGTCAATGCCGATCTGAGAGAAACGTTCATCACGGTAAAACAACCCAACGAGTATCAGGACAAAGCCACCCGTCTGGCGCGTCAATTGCTTACCGTCCACCTGCTGGCGGGATTCTATCCGTCTGAGGCGGTCGTCAGCTGGCTCGACCCGTGGCAACAGCTGCTGTCGGCAATTCATGAAAAACAGACGTCCGGGTTAGCCTGGCTGGCGATGCAGGCGCTGAAACAGCCTCCGTTCTGGCTCACCAGCGGCGCTGGCCGCTAACGGGCATTACGTTACGCCATCAAGGAGGGAGTTATGTTGTCAGCACTTCCCGCGTTGCTACGCGACCAGGCCGAAGAGGCCGCCCGACAGATTGGGGTTCCGCTGGCTTCGTTAAGCCCGGAGCAGGCTGCCGGACTGGCTTTCAGCGATTTTGTGCTGGAAAACCTGCAACAACATCCCGATTGGTGGCAGGCGATGCTCGACCAGCCGCCGCAGCCTGATGAGTGGCAACACTACTCTGCGTGGCTCAATCAGGCGCTTAGTGGCATCGACAGTGAAGCGAGCCTGATGCGTGAACTGCGGCTGTTTCGTCGCCGTATGCTGGTACGCATCGCCTGGATGCAGTCTCTGCAGCACGCCACAACCGAACAGAGCCTGCAACAGCTCAGCGCATTAGCCGAAGTGCTGATCAGCCGGGCGCGTGACTGGGTTTATCAGGATTGCTGTCGTGATTTTGGTACGCCCTGTAATGCGGACGGCGACGCGCAGCCGATGCTGATTCTGGGCATGGGCAAGCTGGGCGGCGGCGAACTCAATTTTTCTTCTGATATTGACCTGATTTTTGCCTGGCCGGAAAACGGCACAACGCGTGGCGGACGGCGTGAACTCGACAACGCTCAGTTCTTTACCCGCATGGGACAGCGGCTGATTAAAGTGCTGGATCAACCCACCATGGATGGTTTTGTCTATCGGGTGGATATGCGTCTGCGCCCGTTTGGCGACAGCGGCCCGCTGGTGATGAGCTTTGCTGCGCTGGAAGATTATTACCAGGAGCAGGGACGCGACTGGGAGCGTTACGCCATGGTCAAGGCGCGGCTGATGGGTGATGACCACGATCGCTGGAGCCTGGAGCTGCAGCAGATGCTGCGGCCATTCGTTTACCGCCGCTACATCGACTTCAGCGTGATCCAGTCACTGCGTAACATGAAAGGGATGATCAGCCGCGAAGTGCGGCGACGTGGGCTGAAGAACAATATCAAACTGGGCGCGGGCGGCATCCGTGAAACCGAATTTATCGTGCAGGTATTCCAGCTGATTCGTGGCGGACGTGAGCGCTCGTTGCAGCTGCGCTCACTGCTGCCGACGCTGGAGGCGATCAAAACCCTGGCCCTGCTGCCCGCGGAACAGGTCGATGCGTTGCGTGTTGCCTACCTGTTCCTGCGGCGGCTGGAGAATCTGCTGCAAAGCCTGGGCGACGAGCAGACCCAGACCCTGCCAGAGGATGAACTGCATCGCGCCCGGCTGGCGTGGGCGATGGATTGTGCCGACTGGCCTGCTCTGATGACCCGGCTCGACGGCCAGATGGCGGCGGTGCGCGCTATCTTCGACGAGCTGATTGGCGAAGATACCCCTGAGATTGGCGATCAGCGTGAGCTGGCAGAGTTTCAGGTGCTGTGGCAGGACCAGCTGGAGGATAGCGAACTGGCGCCGCTGGTGCCGCAGCTCAGTGACGAGCAGCGGCTTACGCTGCACCAGACGCTGGAGGCGTTTCGTCAGGATATCAACCGGCGCACCATCGGCCCGCGTGGCCGTCAGGCGCTGGACCAGCTGATGCCGCGTCTGCTGAGCGAAGTCTGCCCGCGTGAAGATGCGGCGGTGACGCTCGGCCGCCTGACGCCGCTGCTGATCGGCGTGCTGACCCGCAGCACCTATCTGGAGCTGCTGACCGAATATCACGGTGCGCTGCGCCACTTAATTCGCCTGTGCGCCGCCTCACCGATGGTAGCCAGCCAGCTGGCGCGTCATCCCTTATTGCTGGATGAACTGCTCGATCCCGCCACGCTCTATCAGCCAACCGCCACCGATGCCTATCGCGATGAGCTGCGACAGTATCTGCTGCGCATCCCTACCGAGGACGAAGAGCAGCAGCTGGAAGCGGTGCGGCAGTTTAAGCAGGCACAGCATCTGCGTATTGCTGCCGCCGACATCGCCGGAACGCTGCCGGTGATGAAAGTCAGCGATCATCTCACCTGGCTGGCAGAAGCGATTATCGAATCTGTGGTGCGCCAGGCGTGGAATATGATGGTGCAGCGTTACGGCCGTCCTTCGCATCTGAGTAATGAACATGAACGTGGTTTTGCCGTGCTGGGCTACGGCAAACTGGGGGGCTGGGAGCTGGGTTACAGTTCTGACCTCGATTTGGTGTTCCTGCATGACTGCCCGGCAGACGCGGTGACAGAAGGGGAGCGCAGCATCGATGGCCGTCAGTTCTATCTGCGCCTCGCCCAGCGCATCATGCATCTTTTCAGTACCCGCACCTCCTCCGGCATTCTCTACGAAGTGGATGCGCGCCTGCGTCCTTCGGGCGCGGCGGGCATGCTGGTGAGTACCTTTGAGGCCTTTGAAGAGTATCAGCGCAGTGAAGCCTGGACCTGGGAGCATCAGGCGCTGGTCCGGGCACGCGTCGTCTTTGGCGAGGCGGCACTGGGTGAACGTTTCAGCGTAATTCGTCAGGCGATTCTGTCACTGCCACGTGCCGCGGAAGCGCTGCAAACGGAAGTGCGTGAGATGCGTGAAAAGATGCGCGCTCACCTCAGCAACAAACATAAAGGTCGCTGGGATATTAAAGCCGACGCGGGCGGCATCACCGATATTGAATTCATCGCCCAATATCTTGTCTTACGCTACGCCGCTGAGCAGCCTGAACTGACGCGCTGGTCTGACAATGTGCGCATTTTCGAATTGATGGCGAAGTACCATAAAATGCCCGCCGATGAAGCACAGGCGCTGACGCAGGCTTATGTGACGCTGCGCGACGCATTGCACCATCGCGCCCTGCAGGAACAGCCCGGTCACGTTGAGCCAGAGGCCTATGCAGCGGAGCGGCAGACGGTTCTGAGCAGCTGGCAGCGCTGGCTGATAACGCCTGCGTCTATCCTGGCGTGATGCTGATAGCACAAATCGCAACTGTGCTATCATCCGCGCACTATTTTTAATGCAGTCTGGAGTGTCTGGAATGAAAGTGACTCTGCCCGCGTTCGGCCAAGCCTCAGTGCTGGTTGTTGGCGATGTAATGTTGGATCGTTACTGGTATGGCCCAACCAGCCGTATCTCCCCTGAAGCGCCGGTTCCGGTGGTGAAAGTGGACACGGTTGAAGAGCGCCCTGGCGGCGCGGCAAACGTGGCGATGAACATTGCAGCACTCGGTGCCGCGTCGCGCCTGATTGGCCTGACTGGCGAAGATGATGCGGCGCGAGTGTTGAGTAACACGCTGAAAGACGTCAACGTGCATTGTGACTTCGTGGCGGTCAAAAGCCATCCGACCATTACCAAACTGCGCGTGCTTTCCCGTAATCAGCAGCTGATCCGTCTCGATTTTGAAGAGGGCTTTGATCAGGTCGATCCGGAGCCGATTCACCAGAAAATGCGTGAGTCACTGGCCGCCGCGGGTGCGCTGGTGCTGTCCGATTACGCCAAAGGCGCGCTCTCCAGCGTGCAGACCATGATTACTCTGGCGCGCGAAGCGGGCGTACCGGTATTAATCGATCCGAAAGGCACCGATTTTGCGCGCTACCGTGGCGCGACGCTGCTGACGCCGAACCTCTCTGAATTTGAAGCCGTGGTCGGCAAATGTAAAAACGAAGAGGAAATTGTGGCGCGCGGCACCCAGCTGATCGCCGATTTTGACCTCGCCGCGCTGCTGGTGACCCGTTCAGAAAATGGCATGACGCTGCTGCAGCCGGGCAAAGCGCCTCTGCATCTGCCCACCCAGGCACAGGAAGTCTATGACGTGACCGGTGCCGGCGATACGGTGATTGGCGTGCTGGCGGCGGCATTAGCGGCCGGTGATTCGCTGGAAGAAGCCTGTTTCCTGGCCAACGCGGCTGCGGGTGTGGTGGTGGGTAAACTGGGTACGTCCACCGTCAGCATCGTTGAGCTGGAAAATGCGATTCATGCCCGCCCGGAACAGGGTTTCGGCATCATGACCGAAGCGCAGTTAAAAGCCGCCGTTGAGATGGCCCGCCGCCGTGGCGAAAAAGTGGTGATGACCAACGGCGTGTTCGACATTCTGCATGCCGGTCATGTCTCCTACCTGGCAAATGCCCGCAAGCTCGGCGATCGACTGATTGTCGCGGTGAACAGCGATGCGTCAACTAAACGTCTGAAAGGCGAAAGCCGTCCGGTGAACCCACAGGAAAACAGGATGATCGTGCTGGGCGCGCTGGAAGCGGTCGACTGGGTGGTGGTATTTGAAGAGGATACGCCGCAGCGGCTGATTGCGGGCATTCTCCCTGACCTGCTGGTCAAAGGGGGAGATTACAAGCCGGAAGATATCGCGGGCAGCAAAGAAGTGTGGGCAAATGGCGGCGACGTTCAGGTGCTGAACTTCGAAGATGGTATCTCCACTACCAACATTATCAAAACCATCCGCGGCAGCTAAAGCGCGGCGTAAGCGGGAGCCGCGCTCCCGCTTAAAGGCTTATTCTGGCTTGTTGTCCACAACAGGTTTCACCACGTCCGCAACCGGTGACGGCGAGGCTGCAGGTGAGGTCGCTACGGCGGCTGATGGTGTGGTCGCGGCAGCAGGGGTTACTGGTGCGGTTGCCGTCGGCGGCGTACCGGCTGATGGCCCCTGACTTTCCAGCTGCGCCAGACGCTGCTCCAGCGCCGCCAGCTTCTCACGTGTACGCAGTAATACCTGCGTCTGCACATCAAACTCCTCACGGTTGACCAGATCCATCCGGGTCAGCTGCGCCTGAAGAACCTGACGAATTTTCTTTTCGACATCATCACCAAACTCACGAACACCTTTAGGCATCGCTTCGTGAACCTGACGGGCAAGTTGTTCAATTTTTTTCGTGTCGATCATGATGATTTCCTGGTTACGGGGAGCTGTGTCAGCGTGTTTACCAACGTAATAAGTGTTAAGTGTAATGCCAGAAATGAAAAGGATAAACCTCAAATCGGTAACGCAGGAAATGCAAAAGCAATTGCGCTATTGATGATTGCCGCCTCAAACGATCGGCGTTATAGTTAAAGTGCTTATTCTCAGGGCGGGGCGCAATTCCCCACCGGCGGTAAATCAGCTTCGGCTGAAAGCCCGCGAGCGCTTTATCTTGATGAAAAGAGAGGTAAAGGTCAGCAGATCCGGTGTAATTCCGGGGCCGACGGTTACAGTCCGGATGGGAGAGGGTAACGACATCTGTCGGACAATTGTGTCTGCTTCACGTTATTGCCACGTCTTTTTGACGTCACTCCTAAGCACGCCCTGATTCTGGTAACCCATACATTTTAAGGTTTTTATTACCATGAATCAGACGCTACTTTCTGAATTTGGCACGCCTGAACAGCGTGTAGAACGTGCTATCGCCGCCCTGCGTGAGGGACGCGGTGTGATGGTACTCGACGATGAAAATCGCGAAAACGAAGGCGACATGATCTTCGCCGCAGAAACCATGACCGTTGAACAGATGGCACTGACTATCCGTCACGGCAGCGGCATCGTCTGCCTTTGCCTGACCGAAGCGCGTCGCCAGCAGCTCGATCTGCCAATGATGGTGGAAAACAACACCAGCTCTTTCGGCACTGGCTTCACCGTGACCATTGAGGCCGCAGAAGGCGTCACCACGGGCGTCTCCGCGCAGGATCGTATCACCACCATCCGCGCCGCCATTGCCGACAATGCCAGACCCACCGATCTGCATCGCCCTGGTCATGTCTTCCCGCTGCGTGCCAGTGAAGGCGGCGTATTAACCCGTGGCGGGCATACCGAAGCGACTATTGATTTAGTCACCCTGGCCGGCTTTAAGCCCGCAGGTGTGCTGTGCGAACTGACCAACGATGATGGCACCATGGCCCATGCGCCAGAAGCGATTGCGTTCGCCCGTCAGCACAACATGCCGGTGGTGACCATCGAAGATCTGATCGCCTGGCGTCGCGCGCACGAAACACGCCACGCCAGCTAATCTGGCTGCCGCGATAAACAGGCTCCTCCCGGGCCTGTTTTTCTTCCTGCCCGCCCAGGGATGGCGCGGCCTGACCGCTGACTTCTCGTCTCTCCTTCATGTCGAAACGCTGTTAAACCTGCCACGTTAAATTTCATTCAAATTTCCTGATGATCTCCATCATGGATATCCGCGTGATAAAGCAGCGGATGCGCGTATCGTAATGGCTATCAAATACTCGATCCCGGGGATCACGAATGAGCCAGTTACGAATGCCAGCGCTGTTTTTGGGTCACGGCAGCCCGATGAATGCCCTTGAAGAGAATCGCTATACCGCCGCGTGGCGTCACCTGGGCGATACTCTGCCACGTCCACGCGCGATTATTGCGGTTTCGGCGCACTGGTATACGCGCGGCACCGCCGTGACGGCAATGGCACAGCCTGAGACCATTCATGATTTTGGTGGCTTTCCGCAAGCGCTGTTTGATACGCGCTATCCGGCACCGGGATCGCCTGAACTGGCGCAGCAGCTGGTGGAACAGTTAGCGCCCGTTGCGGTGACGCTGGATCACAAGTGGGGACTGGATCATGGTTCCTGGGGTGTGCTGATCAAGATGTATCCGGATGCCGATATTCCGGTGGTGCAGCTAAGCATTGATGGCACCAAACCCGCGGCATGGCACTTTGAGATGGGCCAGAAACTGGCTGCACTGCGCGATCAGGGTGTGATGATTGTCGCCAGCGGCAACGTGGTACATAACCTGCGTAAAGTGCGCTGGGATGGCAACAGCGAAGTTTATCCATGGGCCAGCAGTTTTGAACAGTTTATCCGCGATAACCTGGCGGTGCAGAGCGATGCTGCTTCTCATCCGCTGGTTAACTTTATGGATCATCCTGGTGCGGCGCTTTCTAATCCGACACCTGAGCACTATCTGCCGCTGCTCTATGTACTTGGCGCACGTCAGCCAGATGACGCCATCAGCATTCCGGTTGATGGCATGGAGATGGGGGCGATCAGCATGTTGTCGGTTCAGGTAGGTTAGGAAGAAGCTGACAGCCATAGAAGAGCTTATTGTGCAGGGAACACGGTCAGAAGAGGAAAGCGTCCCGCGCCAGGGACGGCGCGGGCCGAGCGAGTCATGGATGACGGCTTTTGCGTCTTTCCGATCTGGCCGTGTTCTTTGCGCAGGCTCGGTCTAACCGCTAAACCAAACGGAGATTATCGCAGTGCATTAACCGATAAAAGCGTGCGGATAGAAACGGGAAAGATCCTGCGTGATCAGGTCGCGATCTTCCCGCAGGCCGATACCGGCCGGTTGATCGTCAATCAGCCAGCTGCCGATCAGCGTATAGCTGTCGCCAAACTTAGGCAGCGGATGGAACTGCTGGACGATCATTCCCTCTTCGCCATACGGCCCATCGACGCGGGCGATCTCCTGACCATTTTCCACGATGCGGATGTTGGCACCTTCACGTGAAAACAGCGGCTTCACCACATATTTGTCCATGTGCGGCACGTCATCTTCCGCGAACCAGGCGGGCAGCAGATTAGGGTGATTCGGGAACATCTCCCACAGCAGCGGCAGCAAGGCTTTATTCGAGATAATGCTTTTCCAGGCCGGTTCCAGCCAGCGCACGCCAGCATCGCCCAGCTTGGTGGAGAACATCTCACGCAGCATGAATTCCCACGGATAGAGCTTGAACAGGTTGCTAATCACCTGATCCTGGGCGTCGGTAAATTCCCCTTTTTCGCCCAGTCCGATTTCATCCATGTAGAGAAACTCACTCGGCAGTCCCGCTTCGGTGGCGCAATCCTGAAGATATTGCACGGTGCCGCGATCTTCGTCGGTGTCACGGCAGCAGGCGAAGTGCAGCCAGTTGAAGCCGTGCTGCTGATGTAACGCGGCGAAGCGTTCAATCAGCTTTTCCTGCAGGCTATTAAACTGATCGCTGCCTGCGGGGAGCTGACCGGCGTTAAGCTGGTCCTCCAGCCACAGCCACTGGAAAAATGCCGCTTCATACAGCGAGGTCGGCGTATCGGCATTGTTCTCCAGCAGCTTTACATCGCCTTTGCCATCCCAGGCGAGATCCAGACGAGAGTAAAGCGAAGGCTGACGCTGATGCCATGAATCGCGCACAAAGTCCCAGGTGTGTTTAGGAATGCGGAATTTAGCCAGCAGCGCTTCGCTGTTAACCACTTTTTCCACCACCTGCAGGCACATTTGATGTAATTCAGCGGTCACATCTTCCAGATGCTCGATTTGCGCCAGCGTGAACTGATAATAAGCATCTTCACACCAGTAGGGTTCACCATGCATGGTGTGAAAACGAAAACCGAACTCGGTGGCTTTTTCGCGCCAGCCTGGGCGCTCTGAAATGGCAATGCGTTCCATCGGGGCGTTAGCCTCCCATTGAGCGGCTGGAAGTGCCGCTGGCGCTGCTACGCTGCATGCTGTTCTGCTTCGCGACGGTTTCACCAAAGCCACCACGGGTAATGGTGGAGGTGGTAGCCGGTTTTGGTGCCAGCGCCGTTTTCGGCACGGTCATGCTTTTGCCGGATGTTGCTGCACCATAATTACGGCCTGATGCATCAACAAACTGACCATTGGCCGGGCTGCGGGCATTTTTCGGAGAGAAGAGCGGTTGCTGTGCAAAGCCCGAACCACCGCCCATCATGCGGCCCATCATGTAACCTGCCATCAGTGGCATCCAGAAGCTGCCGCCACTCTGCTGCGATTCGGCATTAGTGGTGCCCACGCCCGCCTGAGCCGGTGTCTGCTGACACTGGTTTTCACCAAATTCAGCGACACAATCTTCACGCGTGGCATATTTTGGCGCGGTGCGTTCCGCCTCTTTTTTGGCTTCATTGAATGCGGTAGTACATTGCGCACTCTGGCCCGGATTGGCTTTTGAACAGTCATCGGCATTCTGGTACATCGAAACTGTTTCGTCGTTCTGTTCACAGCCAGCCAGCATAAATACCGCCGAAACGGCGATAGCAACGGGCGTTAAATGGCGTGCCTGCCAGCTTTTGCGAAAAGCGGCATAGCGAATAGATTTTGTGCGTTTCATTATGATTATCCTGTGCCCAAAGGTAGCGCATAGAATAGGGGATGGGGGGGTAAAATTGAAGCTGGAGGCCTGATACAACAGGGATCTTTACTTAGTTATACGTTCAACAGAGAGACGGGCCGCAAAGCAGCCCGTCCGCTCATTAATTACCGAAAGGATTACCGCTGCTGTGGCGAGCCGCAGGACGTGCTGCCTCAGAAGAGCCGGTTGCTGCCGGACCGCTATCCACGCGCGCGGTCTGCTGTGCATTTTCCGGTGCTACCGTTTCCGGTGAGGTCGGGATCTCTTTACCCAGCTGGCTGTTCAGTTTCTGCAGGCTCTGCTCATTGAGCGTACCCAGCGCATAGCTGATATTCAGCTGGTTAATCAGATAGCTATAGCGCGCATCGGAGAGCTGCTGCTTAGCGTTGTAGAGCACGGTGGTTGCATCCAGCACATCAACGATAGTACGCGTACCAACCTGATAGCCCGCTTCTGACGCATCCAGAGAGCTTTGCGCAGAGACCACGGCCTGTTTATAAGCGTTGATGCTGCTGATAGAAGCATTCACGTTGTTAAACGATGAGCGGACTGTCTGAACCGCAGAGCGGTGCGCGCTTTCCAGCGATTCACTGGCGCTGACGAAGCTGTACTGCGCCTGTTTCACCTGAGAGGTAACGCTGCCGCCGCTATAGAGTGGCAGTGAGAAGCTCAGACCCACCTGGTTAGAACCGGTAATGGAGTCAGTAGACCCCTGGCTCTGGTTCGCACGGCTGCCGCCATATTTGCTGTTCGACATGCCGGTAGAGGCCGTCAGACCCAGCGTCGGCATGTGACCAGCTTCAGCGGAGCGGATCTGCTCACGGGCTAAATCCTGGTTCAGACGCGCAGAGAGCAGCGACAGGTTACGGCTTTCCGCCTGCTTAAGCAGCGCGCTGACCGGTTCGGGCTTATCGGTTCTGAAGCGATCAATGCTCAGCGACGCCAGCGACATGTAGTCCATGCCGGTGATCTGACGCAGCGTTTCCACGTTGTTATCGAGGTTATTACGCGCGGTCACTTCGTTAGCCAGCACGCTGTCATATTGCGCACGGGCGTTCTGTACGTCAGTAATGGCAACCAGACCAACGTTAAAGCGCTGGGTAGTTTGATCCAGTTCGCGATAGATCGACTGTTTCTGCGCTTCGGTGTAAGAAAGGGTATCAATCGCTTTCAGCACGTTGAAGTAGGCGGTCGCGGTGTTCAGAATCAGATCCTGCTGCGCCACCTGATAGGTCACATCCTGAATACCGGCAGCTTTTTCCTGCAGGGTCAGTGCGCGCCATTTCGACATGTCGAAAATAGTCTGGGTTAATTGCAGCGAGCCGCTGGTCGTGTTGGAATGGAGACCGCTACTGTCGCGATAGCCGTTGTTATAGGTGTAGTCTGCACCCAGGCCGAGCTGGGGTAATAATGGGCTACGCGCTTCGTTGATTTTCTCAAAGGCAGAATCGCGATCGGCAGCGGCGCTGCGCAGATCCGGGTTGCTCAGACGTGCTTGTTGATAAACCTGAAGCAGGTCTTCGGCCTGGCTGGCGAAGCTGAAACCGCCCAGGCTCAGCCCAATAAAAAATGGGAGCAGTTTTTTCATTTGCATTCCTTTTGTTGCAGCAAATTGCAGTGGTTGCGCTGCCGGGTAAGCCAAAAAATTATCGCCGATTCTAGCAGAGGGCAACTGTGAGATAAGTTGGCTGAACGTGCCTTCTCCCCCTAATTTACGTAAATAATTCAGAAAGAACCACTTACATGGAGCACGGTTACAGGCTTTTTTCGCTCCACCTCAATCTGCATAAGGAACCCGATGATGCCGGAAGAAAAAAAATCCCCTGTGACTTTCACAAAAAACGATGTAGAAATTATTGCACGCGAAACCGTCTATGATGGTTTTTTTTCCGTCGTACGTTATCGCTTCCGCCACCGCCAGTTTAACGGCGAAATGAGTGGGGAAGTACAGCGCGAAGTTTTTGAGCGCGGACATGCCGCCGTGCTGCTACCTTATGATCCCTTACGCGATGAAGTGGTGCTGATTGAACAGATCCGCATCCCGGCTTATGACAGCAGTGCTTCGCCCTGGCTGCTGGAGATGGTCGCCGGCATTATTGAGCCCGGTGAATCTGTTGAGCAGGTCGTGCGCCGTGAAGCCGTTGAAGAAGCAGGATTAGAGGTCGGCCGGGTTAAGCCCATGCTTAACTATCTGGCCAGCCCTGGCGGCACCAGCGAACGTCTGTCGGTGCTGATTGGGGAAGTGGATGCCAGCCAGGCAGAGGGATGCCATGGTCTGGAGGAAGAGAATGAGGATATTCTTGTCCATGTGGTGAGCCGCGAACAGGCTTACCGCTGGGTGGAAGAGGGGATAATTGACAATGCGGCGTCTGTCATCGCCCTGCAATGGCTGGCGTTGCACCATGAGAAACTACGCGAAGAGTGGATACAAAAATGAAACAGCGCTATACCCCTGACTTTCCCGAAATGATGCGGCTCTGCGAAACCAATTTCGCCCAGTTACGCCGCCTGCTGCCGCGTAACGATGAGGCGGGAGAATCGGTGATCTATCAGGTGAGTGGCGCCCGTTATCAGCTGACGATCCAGGAGTCCACACGCTACACCACGCTGGTGGAGATCCGCCAGGTCGCGCCTGCCGTGAGTTACTGGAGTCTGCCCTCGATGTCGGTAAGGCTCTATCACGATGCGATGGTCGCCGAAGTGTGTTCAACTCAACAGATCTATCGTTTCAAAGCGCGCTATGATTATCCTAATAAAAAATTGCATCAGCGCGATGAAAAACATCAGATAAACCAGTTTCTCGCAGACTGGCTGCGCTACTGCCTGGCACATGGTGCGATGGCAGTTCCGGTCTGCTGATGCGTATAATGCAGTAAATGGCGTGGAGACGAAGGAAACGCTTTGGATAGCCTGCTAACTCTTCCTGCAGCGAACGGTTCCGAAATCAGGATTTTGCAAATCACGGATACCCACCTGTTCGCGGGAAAACATGAATCGCTGCTTGGGGTGAACACCTGGTCGAGCTATAAAGCGGTGCTGGATGCGATTATTGCGCAACATCGCGACTACGACCTGATTATCGCCACCGGCGATCTCGCCCAGGATCACTCTATCGAAGCCTATCAGCATTTTGCTGAGGGCATCTCACGTTTGCCGCGGCCCTGCGTCTGGCTGCCCGGTAATCACGATTTTCAGCCCGCGATGTTCGACACGCTGGCAGCCGCTCATATCAATGCCCACAAGCAGGTGCTGGTGGGTGAGCAGTGGCAAATTGTGTTGCTGGACAGCCAGGTCTCGGGTGTGCCGCACGGGATGCTGAGCGATTATCAGCTGGAGTGGCTCGATAACGCGCTGGCCCGCTATCCGCAACGTCATACGCTGGTCCTGCTGCACCACCATCCGCTGGCCTCTGGCTGTACCTGGCTCGATCAGCACAGCCTGCGCAACTCACATCAGCTTGATGCGGTGTTACAGCATTACCCGTTAGCCCGGACGCTGGTCTGTGGTCATATTCACCAGGAGCTGGATCTTGAGTGGCACGGTCGTCGTGTGCTGGCCACCCCTTCAACCTGCGTTCAGTTCAAACCGCACTGCACCAGCTTTACGATCGATACCGTGGCACCAGGCTGGCGCTGGTTCACGCTGTATCCGGATGGCGGCCTTGAGACCGAGGTTAACCGGCTCGACACCGACGCTTTTCGTCCCGATTTAGACTCAGAAGGATACTGACGCGTGGCGGCATTACTCTATCTGCACGGTTTTAACAGCTCGCCGCAGTCGGCTAAGGCGACGCAGTTCCGGCAATGGTTAGAGGCGCAGCATCCGGAGATCGAAATGATCGTGCCCCAGCTGCCGACCTTTCCGGCCGATGCCGCCGCAATGCTGGAAGATCTGGTACTGAGCCGCAGTGGCGAAACGCTGGGGCTGGTAGGCTCGTCGCTGGGCGGTTATTACGCCACCTGGCTGTCGCAATGCTTTATGCTGCCTGCTGTGGTCGTCAATCCCGCGGTGCGGCCTTTTGAGCTGCTGGCGGATTTCCTGGGCGAAAATCAGAATCCCTACACCGGCCAGCAATATGTGTTAGAGTCACGCCACATTTACGATCTGAAAGTAATGCAGATTGAACCGCTGGAAGCGCCCGATTTACTCTGGCTGCTGCAACAGACCGGCGATGAAGTTCTCGATTACCGTCAGGCGCTCGACTATTACAGCGCGTGCCGTCACACGGTAGAAGAGGGCGGAAATCATGCATTTACTGGATTCGAGCGCCATTTCCCGCAGATTCTGGACTTTCTCGGTCTGAATCATCCCTGAGTAATGCGGAAATCGCACCCCATTTCACCCTTCTAATCAGACATTTACGATGAGTCAATCTAACTATAACGCGGATGCCATTGAGGTCCTGACTGGCCTTGAGCCTGTTCGCCGTCGCCCGGGGATGTACACCGATACGACGCGACCCAACCATTTGGGTCAGGAAGTGATTGATAACAGCGTCGATGAGGCGCTGGGCGGCCACGCGAAGCGGGTTGAAGTGATTCTGCACGCTGACCAGTCGCTGGAAGTTATTGATGATGGTCGCGGCATGCCGGTGGATATTCACCCGGAAGAGGGCGTGCCTGCCGTCGAGCTGATCCTGTGTCGTCTGCACGCGGGCGGCAAGTTCTCCAATAAAAACTATCAGTTCTCGGGCGGCCTGCACGGCGTCGGTATCTCGGTGGTTAACGCCCTGTCAAAACGCGTCGAAGTCACGGTGCGCCGTAATGGCGAAATCTATGACATGGCGTTTGAGAACGGCGACAAAGTCCAGGATCTCACGGTTACCGGCACGGTGGCTAAACGCAACACCGGCACGCGCGTCCATTTCTGGCCCGATGAAAGCTTCTTCGACAGCCCACGTTTTTCGGTGTCACGCTTATCACATCTGCTGAAAGCCAAAGCGGTGCTCTGTCCTGGCGTTGAGATTGTCTTTAAAGACAAGCTGAACAATACCGAACAAACCTGGTGCTACGAAGATGGCCTGACTGACTACCTGTGCGAAGCGGTGAATGGCTTACCGACGCTGCCGGAAAAACCGTTTGTCGGCAGCTTTGCTGGCGATGTGGAAGCGGTTGACTGGGCGCTGTTGTGGCTGCCGGAAGGCGGTGAGCTGTTAACTGAAAGCTACGTTAACCTGATCCCGACCATGCAGGGCGGGACTCACGTCAACGGCCTGCGTCAGGGGCTGCTGGATGCGATGCGCGAGTTCTGCGAATACCGCAACATTCTGCCGCGTGGCGTGAAGCTCTCTGCTGAAGATATCTGGGATCGCTGCGCCTATGTGCTGTCGGTAAAAATGCAGGATCCGCAGTTCGCCGGGCAGACCAAAGAGCGCCTCTCTTCACGTCAGTGCGCAGCCTTTGTCTCTGGCGTGGTAAAAGATGCCTTCAGCCTGTGGCTGAACCAGAATATCCAGATCGCAGAGCAACTGGCTGAGCTGGCGATCTCCAGCGCCCAGCGACGTATGCGGGCAGCCAAAAAAGTGGTGCGTAAAAAGCTCACCAGCGGTCCGGCGCTGCCGGGCAAACTGGCGGACTGCACCGCGCAGGATCTGAATAAAACAGAACTGTTCCTGGTCGAAGGGGACTCGGCAGGCGGCTCGGCCAAGCAGGCGCGCGATCGTGAATATCAGGCGATCATGCCGCTTAAGGGCAAGATCCTGAACACCTGGGAAGTCTCTTCCGATGAGGTGCTGGCGTCGCAGGAAGTGCATGATATTTCCGTGGCGATCGGCATCGATCCCGACAGCGAAGATCTTTCACAGCTGCGCTACGGCAAGATCTGCATTCTGGCGGATGCGGACTCGGATGGTCTGCACATCGCCACGCTGCTGTGTGCCCTGTTCGTGAAACATTTCCGTTCACTGGTCAGAAACGGACACGTCTACGTTGCCATGCCGCCGCTCTACCGTATCGATCTCGGTAAAGAGGTCTACTACGCGCTGGATGAAGATGAGAAAGAGGGCGTGCTTGAGCAGCTGAAACGCAAAAAGGGCAAACCTAACGTTCAGCGCTTTAAAGGGCTGGGTGAGATGAACCCTTTGCAGCTGCGCGAAACGACGCTGGATCCGAATACCCGCCGTCTGGTACAGCTGACCATCAGTGAAGAGGATATCGATCAGACGCTGCGCATGATGGATATGCTGCTGGCGAAGAAACGTTCCGAAGACCGGCGTAACTGGTTGCAGGAAAAAGGCGACAAGGCCGATATCGAAGTGTAAAAAAACAGGACGCGAAAGCGTCCTGTTCTCTTTGTGCTTCAGCCAGCACATTCCCAGAGAACCCGGCAGATTCAGAGCAGAGACAGTAACCCTTGTGAAAATTACCCTGGAAGAGCTACGCGCCTGGGTGGCGGTGGTGGACAGCGGTTCCATTACCGCGGCAGCATCCCAGCTGGCGCAGACCAGTTCGGGCATCAGCCGGGCGTTGTCCCGGCTGGAGAGCAAGCTGCAGACCACCCTGTTGCATCGCACCACCCGACGGCTGGCGCTGACCGAAGAGGGACAGGTTTTTCTGGAGCATGCGCGCCAGATCCTGGCCTCGGTTGAGCAGGCCGAAGAGCAGATAGCCCTGCGGCGCGAGATGCCGTCAGGACGGCTGCGGGTAAACGCCGCCACCCCTTTTATGCTGCATGTGATTGTGCCGCTGGTGGACGATTTCCGCGCCCGCTATCCCCTGATCCAGCTTGAACTGAATACCGACGATATCCTGATCGATCTGCTGGAGCAGCAAACGGACATTGCCATTCGCATCGGCGAACTGCGCGACTCTACGCTACGCGCCCGGATGCTTGGCAGCAGTGCGATCCGGCTGATGGCCAGTCCGGCCTATCTGGCGAAAGCGGGCACCCCACAGAGCGTGGCCGATCTCGCGCAGCATCAAATCATCGGCTTCAGCCATCCTGAATCCCTCAACGTCTGGCCGATCTGGCAGCCTGATGGCGATTTCATGCGCATTAAGCCCACAATCTCTGCCTCCAGCGGCGAAACCATCCGGCAGCTGGCGCTGGCAGGACAGGGGATCGCACGCCTCTCCGACTTTGTCAGCCGGGAAGATTGCGCGGCAGGCCGGCTGGTGCCGGTTCTCCCCGCTGAAACCCGCGAGCTGCGGTTGCCGGTGCATGCGGTCTATTACCGTAACACCACGCTCTCTTCGCGCATCGGCTGCTTTCTGGATTTTCTCCGCACCGAGATTGATCGGCGTCAGCTGCTATGATCTCTCCTGCCATAATAAAAAACCCCTGTCATAGGGCAGGGGTTTGGAGATGCTGGCAAGTCTGGCCGGATTCGCTGTGAGATTGTGCTTGCACAGGGAACACGGTCAGATCGGAAAGACGCTCAAGCCAGTCCCTGGTCGCTCTACCCGCGCCATCCCTGGCGCGGGACGCTTTCCTCTTCTGACCGTGTTCCCTTCGCGTTGAGCTAATTCATTGCTGCCAGAGGCACTCAGGTTTGAGGTTGTCAGCAGCCTGACCCCTTTTACCGAAAAGGGGTTAAGCCTTCAGCACGAATCAGGCGCTGGGTTCCAGCACCAGAATCTTCACATCCACCACATCATCTTTAATGATGGCGCGATGCGCATCCATGTGCGGCATCTGCTGATGCTGCTCCAGATGACGCAGCGTTTCCCACTGTTCCAGCATAAAAATGGAGTCCGGCGAGTTCTGTTTCCACGGTACCTGCGCCTGATGGTCCAGCAGCGCGTCATACTGATGGCAGCCTTCTTCTTCTAAAACCAGCGGGATCAGTTTTTTCACCGCATCCAGCACGGCCTGACGGCGACCGGGTTTGACACAAATTTCAGCAACGACTGTTAACATTCGCGAATTCCTCTTTCGTGGGAAAATAGGGGGTATCCCCCAGCCATCTTACGCAAAAACGCGACTAAGATGGGTCCGATAAGCGGCGATATCGCGTGGCACGTCCGGCGCTTTAATCACATCGTTGCAGATAAAGGTCGGCAGCGCTTCCATACCCAGGAACTGGTTAGCTTTGTGGAAGTGCAGATAAAGACCGTCGACGCCGACGCCTTCAAAGAACTGCTCCGGATCGGTAAAGGCCTGCAGCGGCGCGTTCCAGGTCAGTGACAGCATATATTTTTTGCCCTGCAGCAGACCGCCGGAACCATATTTCTTTGCCGCATCAGAACGGGTACGGCCATCACTGGCGTAGAGCGAGCCGTGGCCTTCGGTAAAGACTTCATCGATGTAACGCTTCACGGTCCACGGCTCGCCCATCCACCAGCCCGGCATCTGATAAATCACCACATCGCTATCGACATATTTCTGCACTTCATCGGCGACCACGTAGTCGCTGTCAGCCAGGGTCACAGACACCTCATGCCCCATGTCACGCAACTGGCTGGCCGCAACGTCGGTCAGCGTGTGGTTCAGTTCGCCTTTAGAGTGTGCAAAGGTTTTGCCGCCATCGATAATTAAAATCTTGCTCATGAATCGTTTGCCTCATTTCCTGAATATGGCGCTTAGCTTACGCGCGCTGCGGTCGCAGAAAAATGGGAGGTTGATCACAACACTTTTGCTGTGGAAGCAACAATGCGCCGGTTTATGGCACCATCGGCAGGCAAACTCACTGTGAAAACAATTATAGAAAAACGCAAAATGAAAAAAATTGTCCTCTCTTTGCTGCTGGCCACCGGTGCTGTCCAGGCACAATCTCATCTCGACACCATCCTCAGTTCTAAAACGCTTAAGGTCTGCACCACCGGGGATTACAAGCCTTACAGCTTCCTGCGACCCGATGGTCAGTATGAAGGGCTGGATATCAGCATGGCGAACGCGCTGGCTACCTCGCTCGGCGCGAAAGTGGAGTGGGTGCCAACCAGCTGGAAAAACCTGATGCCCGATTTTCTGGCAAAGCAGTGTGATATCGCCGTCGGCGGCGTCTCCGTCACGCTGAAACGCCAGCAGACCGCCTGGTTTGCCCGGCCGCTGGATGTGGATGGCAAAATCCCGCTGGTGCGCTGCAGCGATAAAGAGCGCTTCCAGACCATCGAACAGCTCAACCGGCCTGACGTGCGGCTGATTGAACCGGCAGGCGGCACCAACGAAGCCTTTGTGCACAGCCACCTGCCACAGGCCTCACTGACGCTGTTCCACGATAACGTCACCATCTTCCGGCAGCTGGTGGACAACAAGGCGGATGTGATGATCACCGATGCCTCTGAAGCGCGTTTTCAGCAGCAACATTACCCGACGCTCTGCGCGATCAATCCCGACAAACCGCTGCAGTATGGCGAGAAGGCTTACATGATTCCGCGTGACGACATCAGCTGGAAGCTCTATGTCGATCAGTGGCTGCATCTCAGCACCGCCACGGGCGAATATCGTGACATTGCCCGCCAGTGGATGGGCGCAAAGCCCTGATCCACTTCCGCAGAGAGGTCAGGCACTTGCCGGTCTGAATCCGGCGTGCCTCTGGCACATGAAATCGCGCGGCGGGACGCCTGCTCTCCCGCGCTTCCCCTGTGACTAACACCAGCGAATAAGGTACTATCCTCGCCAAACCACCGCCGGGTGTCCCGCCGTTGTGGGCCACGATGTGAGGATGAGAAATTAATGAGTGAACTGACTCAGGATGGTGCAGAGCGTCTTGCCCTGCACACATTCACCGAGAATGCGTACTTAAACTATTCGATGTACGTCATCATGGACCGCGCCCTGCCTTACATTGGCGACGGATTAAAGCCGGTTCAGCGACGTATCGTCTACGCCATGTCCGAACTGGGACTGAGCGCCAGCGCAAAATTCAAAAAATCGGCGCGTACCGTAGGTGACGTGCTGGGTAAATACCATCCGCACGGCGACAGCGCCTGTTATGAAGCGATGGTGCTGATGGCGCAGCCGTTCTCCTACCGTTATCCGCTGGTCGATGGCCAGGGTAACTGGGGTGCACCGGATGATCCTAAGTCATTCGCGGCGATGCGTTACACCGAATCCCGCCTGTCGAAATATGCCGAGCTGCTGCTGGGTGAGCTGGGTCAGGGGACGGTCGATTATCAGCCGAACTTTGATGGCACGCTGCAGGAGCCGAAGATGTTACCGGCGCGCCTGCCCAATATTCTGCTGAACGGCACCACCGGGATTGCCGTGGGTATGGCGACCGATATTCCGCCGCACAACCTGCGCGAAGTGGCTCAGGCCGCCATCGCGCTGATCGACTCGCCGAAAACCACGCTGGAACAGCTGCTGGATATTGTCCAGGGGCCTGATTATCCTACAGAGGCGGAGATCATCACGCCGCGTGATGAAATCCGCAAAATCTATCAGACCGGTCGCGGCTCGATTCGCCAGCGTGCAGTCTGGAAGAAGGAAGAGGGCGAGGCGGTGATTACCGCGCTGCCGCATCAGGTGTCGGGCGCGCGCGTGCTGGAGCAGATTGCGAACCAGATGCGCAATAAAAAACTGCCGATGGTGGAGGATCTGCGTGATGAATCGGATCACGAGAACCCGACCCGCCTGGTGATCGTTCCGCGCTCCAACCGCGTCGATCTCGATCAGGTGATGAACCATCTGTTCGCCACCACCGATCTGGAAAAGAGCTACCGCGTTAACCTCAACATGATCGGGCTGGATAACCGCCCGGCGGTGAAAAATCTGCATGAGATCCTGACCGAATGGCTGGTGTTCCGCCGCGATACGGTCAAACGTCGTCTGAATCACCGCCTGGATCGCGTGCTGCGCCGCCTGCATATCCTGGAAGGTTTGCTGGTTGCGTTCCTGAACATCGATGAAGTGATCGAGATCATCCGTACTGAGGATGAGCCTAAGCCGGTCCTGATGTCTCGCTTTGGCATCAGCGAAACCCAGGCCGAATCGATCCTCGAACTGAAGTTGCGCCACCTGGCAAAACTGGAAGAGATGAAGATCCGTGGCGAGCAGGCGGAGCTGGAAAAAGAGCGCGATCAGCTGCAGGCCACGCTGGCCTCTGAACGCAAGATGAACACCCTGCTGAAAAAAGAGTTACAGGCTGACAGCGCCAGCTACGGCGACGATCGTCGCTCGCCGCTGCGTGAGCGTGAAGAAGCCAAAGCCCTGAGCGAAACCGAGCTGGTGCCGTCTGAACCGGTGACCATTGTGCTGTCGCAGATGGGCTGGGTGCGCAGCGCCAAAGGCCACGATATCGATCCTGCCGGGCTCAGCTACAAAGCCGGCGACAGCTATCTGGCTGCGGCACGCGGCAAGAGCAATCAGCCGGTGGCCTTTATCGACTCCACCGGTCGCAGCTACACCCTGGATCCGACGTCGCTGCCTTCAGCGCGCGGGCAGGGCGAGCCGCTGACCGGCAAGCTGACGCCACCGCCGGGTGCGGTAGTTGAACAGGTGCTGATGGAGCCGGATGACCAGCGCCTGCTGATGGCCTCTGATGCGGGTTACGGCTTTATCTGTACCTTCAGCGATCTGGTGTCGCGCAACCGCTCTGGTAAAGCGCTGCTGACGCTGCCGGAAAACGCTCGCGTGATGACGCCGATGGCCGTCCATCATGAAGATGACATGCTGCTGGCGATCACCCAGGCGGGACGGATGCTGATGTTCCCGGTCGGGGAGCTGCCGCAGATGTCGAAAGGCAAGGGCAACAAAATCATCTCGATTCCATCCGCGGAAGCGGCCGCCGGTCAGGACAAACTGGCCTGGCTGATGATTTTACCGCCGGGCAGCGCTATCACGCTGCACGTAGGCAAGCGTAAAATGCTGCTGCGCAGTGAAGAGCTACAAAAATTCCGCGCCGATCGCGGACGTCGCGGCACGCTGTTACCGCGCGGCCTGCAAAAAATTGATCGTGTTGAACTGGATGCGCCTGCGCGTCCGGCGAGCCCGGATAGCGAAGCGTAAACTACCCGGCTGACACCGCGTCAGCCGTGGCTCAATGAGGGAACTATGTTACTGATTCTGCGTGCCATTATTGTGGTCATCTATTCGATCTTAGTCTGTATATCTGGCTGTATCTGGTGTCTGTTTTCACCGCGCAATCCGCGTCATGTCGCCACATTTGGCCATCTGTTCGGCAAACTGTCGACGGTGTTTGGCCTTAAAGTAGAACTGCGCAGACCGGAAGGTGCTGAGAATTATGGTAATGCGATTTACATCGCGAACCATCAGAACAACTATGACATGGTCACCGCGGCTAAAATGGTGCAGCCCTGTACGGTGACGGTGGGCAAGAAAAGCCTGTTGTGGGTGCCGTTTTTTGGCCTGCTCTACTGGCTGACCGGTAACCTGCTGATCGATCGCGATGACCGTGCAAAAGCACGCGGCACGATCGGTCAGCTGGTAGATGAGTTTAACAGTAAGCGCATCTCCATCTGGATGTTCCCGGAAGGGACGCGCAGCCGTGGCCGTGGCCTGCTACCGTTTAAAACCGGTGCCTTTCACGCCGCGGTGGCGGCGGGTGTGCCGATCATTCCGATTGTGGTCTCTAACACGCATGGCAAGATCAACCTCAATCGCTGGAAAAACGGGCTGGTGATCGTTGAGATGCTGCCACCGATTGATGTAAAGGCTTTCGAGTCGTCGTCGGTGCGTAAGCTGGCGACCCACTGTCGCGAACTGATGGCGGCAAAGCTGGAAGAGCTGAACGCCGAAGTCGCAGAACGCGAAAAAAACGGAAATATCTGACCGGCGAACCATTCGCCGAACTATCCTGCAGGGATGCCGCACGGCGGGGCACGTCCGCCCGCCGTGAACGCAGCACAGCAAAAACAGATCAATAAAAACAGGGTCGGCGCCTAGCGCCACGCGTAAAGGGTCAGAAGTTTTATGTCTTTCAGCAGACGTCAGTTCATCCAGCTTTCTGCCGGAGCGGCGCTTAGCGCCAGTGTACTACCTCATGCGGCGCGTGCCGCTTCTTCAGCTAATGGCGACACGCCACTTCCGATTCCGCCGTTGCTGGAATCCCGTCGCGGCCAGCCGCTGTTCCTGACAATGCAGCGCAGCCACTGGTCTTTTAATGGCGACAACAACAAAGTGCCGGTGTGGGGCATTAATGGCCTCTATCTTGGCCCGACCGTCCGGGTTTACAGCGGCGACGACGTTAAGCTGATCTACAGCAACCGTCTGAACGAGCCGGTCTCCATGACTATCAGCGGTCTGCAGTTGCCGGGCGCGCTGATGGGTGGCGCGCCGCGTATGATGTCAGCCGGTGTCGACTGGTCGCCGGTGCTGCCGATTCGTCAGGCGGCCTCAACCTGCTGGTATCACGCCAACACGCCGAACCGCATGGCTCCGCACATCTATAACGGCCTGGCGGGGATGTGGCTGGTGGAAGATGATATTGGCAGGCAGCTGCCGTTGCCGAAGCATTACGGCGTCGATGACTTCCCGATTATCATTCAGGACAAGCGGCTCGATAACTTTGCCACGCCGGTCTATGACCCGCCGCAGGATGGTGGTTTCCTGGGCGACACGCTGCTGGTGAATGGCGTACGCAATCCGTTTGTGGAGGTATCACGCGGCTGGGTGCGTCTGCGTCTGCTGAACGCGTCGAATGCGCGCCGTTACGAGATGGTGCTCAGCGACAATCGTCCGTTTATGGTCATCGCCAGCGATCAGGGCTATCTGCCTGCGCCGGTGGCGGTGCAGCGCCTGTCACTGGCGCCGGGCGAACGCCGCGAAGTGCTGGTGGATATGTCGCAGGGCGATGAAGTGTCGATTACCGCAGGTACGGCGGCGGGCATTATGGATCGGCTGCGCGGCTTCTTTGAGCCATCCTCCATTCTGACGTCAACCCTGATCCTGACGCTGCGGCCAACCGGCTTGCTGCCGCTGGTGACGGATAATCTGCCGATGCGGCTGCTGGCCGATCAGATTCTGGATGGCGTGGCGGTTCGCACCCGTGAATTCCGCATCGGTGACAGCATGCCGGGCATTAACGGCGCGATCTGGGATATGAGCCGCATTGACACCACGGCACAGCAGGGCACCTTTGAGCGCTGGATCCTGCATGCTGACCGGCCACAGTCGCTGCATATCCAGGGCGTGATGTTCCTGATTAAAAGTGTGAATGGTGCGCAGCCGATGGGCGAAGATCGCGGCTGGAAAGATACGGTGTGGGTCGATGGCAGCGTGGAACTGATGGTCACTTTCCCGCAAAGTTCGTCAGATCACTTCCCGTTCGTCTACTACAGTCAGACGCTGGAACTGGCCGACCGCGGTACTGCCGGTCAGCTGGTGGTGCAGCCCAGCGCATAACAGCGCGGTCAGGCAGGGAGAGCCCGTCTGACCGCGTTAATCGTTAGCTGCCCCAGCCGCAGGGCAGATAAGGTGAGGTCACCTGGTGACGCCCAGCCTTAGTTAAAGGTTTCCGGATCCGGCCCCAGACGATTGCCGCTGTCCAGCTTCGCAATATCGCTCACTTCATGCTTGTCCAGACGGAAGTCGAACACCTTAAAGTTCTCTTCAATGCGGGCTGGTGTGACCGACTTCGGAATCACCACCAGGCCGCTATCCAGATGCCAGCGGATCACGATCTGTGCCGGCGTCTTGCCATATTTCTTCGCCAGCGACTTGATGATCTCCTGATCGAAGACCCCTTTGCCGCCCTGCGCCAGCGGACTCCAGGATTCGGTCTGGATCTGATGCAGTGCGTTCCACGCATGCAGCGTGCGTTGCTGTAGCATCGGGTGCAGCTCAATCTGGTTCACCACCGGCGTGACACCGGTTTCATCCAGCAGTCGCTTCAGATGCGCCTCATGGAAGTTACAGACGCCGATACTTTTGGTCAGCCCCTGCTGCTGCAGTTCAATCATCTTCTTCCAGGCATCGACATAATTGTCTTTTTCCGGGCACGGCCAGTGCATCAGATAGAGATCAACCTGCTCCAGTTTCAGTTTCTCCAGGCTGGTTTCCATCGCCTGCTGAACGTTCTGCTGATCGTCGTTCCAGAGTTTGGTGGTCACGAAAATCTCTTCACGCGGCACGTCAGTTTCCTGCAGTGCCTGGCCAATCGCCTCTTCATTCTTATAGGCGGCGGCGGTATCGATTGAGCGATAGCCGACCTCCAGCGCTTTCAGCACCGCATGACGTGCATCTTCAATGCTGGCCTGCCACACACCGAGTCCGAGTTGCGGCATCATATTGCCATCGCGCAGTTTGATAATGGGTTGGTCTGCCATAGTTGCTCCTTTCCGTTGCGGTTAATCCGTGAGATTTCACTGTGCTTAAGTCTAGCCAACAATTCTCAGCCTGCTTAGCTGAGGCAACAACAGTGGTTCTGCCGCCATGCCCGATCCGGTAAATTTCTTGCCTGATTCTCCAGGCTGCTGGTGATTCAGGCATTCGCACGGCACACTGGTTTTTTGCCCGTAAAAGGAGTCGCTATGGCGCACGATGCCCTGTGTCACCGGCTGGCGCAGCAGGTCGTCACATTAATGACCCATGGTCACGACCGTCTTTGCCCGGTCGAAAATGTGTCGCTGATTTACGCTAATCAATATCGTCCCCGTACGCCGATGATGTATCAGCCCGGCATTGTGATCCTGTTTCAGGGCAGCAAAACCGGCTATCTCGGCAGCACCGTCTTTCAGTATGACGCCAGCAAGTACCTGATGCTCACCGTGCCGCTGCCGGTGGAGTGCGAAACCTGGGCCTCGCCAGAGGTGCCGATTGCCGGGCTGTGCCTTAATGTCGATACCGCCAGCCTGCAGGATCTGCTGATTGAAATCGGCGATGACGATCAGTTTCAGCCGCAGCCGCAGACCTCGGGTATCCACTCGGCGTGGCTGACGGAACCGATGCTGTGTGCCGCTGAGCGGCTGCTTGATGTGATGACCCAGCCGCGCGATGCGCGGGTGCTGGGGCCGCACATCGTGCGGGAGATTATCTACTACGTGCTGACTGGCCCGATTGGTGGTGCGCTGCTCTCACTGGTGAGCCGACAGACGCAATTCAGCCTGATCGCGCGTGCCCTGCGACGGATTGAGAATCACTATGCGGAAAACCTCAGCGTCGATACGCTGGCGGCGGAAGTGAACATGAGCGTTTCAGCCTTTCATCATAACTTTAAAGCGGTCACGCAGACGTCGCCCCTGCAGTATCTCAAGCGATATCGCCTGCATCAGGCGCGATTGCTGATGCTGCACGATGGACTGAAAGCGAGTGCGGCGGCGGTGCGGGTTGGCTATGAAAGTCCCTCACAGTTTTCGCGGGAATTTAAGCGCTATTTTGGCGTGACGCCAGGGGAAGAGGTGAATCGTGTGCGGCAGACGGTAGCGGATCCGTCCGCCTGAGTGGCGGCGGATCCTGATGCTACGCGCTGACGTCAGGCCTGTTTCTGCCGACGCTTTTTCCAGATAACCAGAATGCTGCCGAACAGCCCGAGAAACAGCAACACCATCGGCAGTATCATCAGGATCGCCATCACCTGATCTTCATGACGCTTGATGAACGGCACCTGGCTGATGCCATAGCCAAACGTCACGACGATGCCGACCCACAGCACGCCGCTGAGCCAGTTGAACAGTTGAAAGCGACCATTCTGTAAGCCCGCAATGCCCGCCATGGTTGGCAGGATCGTCCGGATGAAAGCCAGAAAACGGCCGACCAGCAGCGCCATCAGGCCATGACGGTTAAACATATTCCAGGCGCGCTGGTGATACTGCGCGGGCAGATGCATCAGCCAGCTCTTCACCAGCCGCGTATTCCCCAGCCAGCGACCCTGCAGATAGCTCAGCCAGCAGCCCAGGCTGGCGGCGGTGGTGAGGATCACCATCGTCGGCACAAAATCCATCACCCCTTTTGCCACCATCGCACCCGCCAGCAACAGCAGGCTATCGCCCGGCAGGAAAGAGGCGGGTAACAGCCCATTTTCCAGAAACAGCGTCAGGAACATCACGCCGTACACCACCCACACCACATCCGGATTTGCCAGCGCGGCAAAATCCTGATGCCAGAGCGCGTGGACAATCTCGTGTAAAACACCCATTTGCTATTCCATCACGTCACAAGGAACTATCCGTCTGCATTCAGGCAATCGGTCGCGGCGCTGCGCAATAAATGCAGCGACCTCACTGATGACCTGAACGGTCTGGGATAAATTTTAACAATAAATGAGCAGCAGCCCGGCAAACTCTGCGGGTGGCCGCTACCCGGTTCATCTTCTGTTTAGCGTCTGTTTATCTTTTACCTGAGTTTATTAACGCATCAGGCGCGCAAAACCGGCGTCCAGGTCAGCCAGCAGATCGTCAACGTGCTCCAGACCAATATGCAGTCGCACCAGCGTACCGGTGAAATCGACTCCACCCGCCGGACGAATCGCGGCCAGCTCTTCCGGCTGATTCGCCAGGATCAGCGATTCATAGCCGCCCCAGGAGTACGCCATGCTGAAATGATGGAAGTGATCGAGATATTCCGCCAGCTGGGGCGCGCTGAGTTTTTCCTGCAGGATAAAAGAGAACAGGCCGCTGCTGCCGTTAAAATCACGCTGCCAGAACTGATGACCTTTGCTCTGCGCCAGCGCCGGGTGATTAACCCGCGCCACTTCGGGACGCGCGGCCAGCCACTCTGCCACCTGAATCGCGCTCTCTTCATGCTGACGCAGACGGGTGCCCAGCGTGCGCAGACCCCGACTCGCCATGTAGGCGGTGTCGGCATCGACCATCTGACCCATCAGATAGGAGTTCTCGCGCAGCTGATCGATACAGCGCGCATTGGCGACCGCCGTGCCGATCATCGCATCGCTGTGACCAATCAGATATTTGGTGCCCGCCTGAAGCGAAATATCGATGCCGTGCGCCAGTGCATTAAATAAGATACCGGCCGCCCAGGTATTGTCGATCATAATGATCGCCTCGGGCGCTTTGGCGCGAACCGCCGCCACAATCGCCGGAATATCCTGAACTTCCATCGTAATAGAGGCAGGCGATTCCAGGAAAACGACCCGGGTATTGGGCTGCACCAGCTCACCGATTTCACTGCCGATGCAGTGATCGAACCAGCCCGTTGAAACCTGCAGCTTAGTCAGGATTTTAGTACAGAAATCCTGGGTCGGTTCATAGACTGCGCCACTCATCAGCACGTGGTCGCCCGCCTCGACAAACGCCAGAATCGCGTTCGCCACGGCAGCCGCGCCGCAGGGGTAGAGCACACAGCCTGCGCCGCCTTCCAGCTCCGTCATCGCATCCTGCAGTGCAAAGTGCGTCAGGGTGCCACGACGGCCATAAAAGAGTTCGCCTTTTGCCCGACCGGCGGTGGCGCGTTTCTTCTCCGCGACCGTATCAAAAACCAGCGAGGAGGCCCGTTGAATCACACTGTTCACCGAGCCCTGGGTATAACGCTTGCTGCGTCCTGCACTGACGAGCGTGGTATCAATTTTTCTGGTGGTCATGAGTCGCCTTTGCCGCTTCTGACTAAGCCCTCACGTTACCACGAAACGACCAGCAGGGTTGAGACTCAATGGTGATTATCAGAGTGCGTCGCAGGATGAAAATCGGGTCCGCTACCGGACCCGATTTTGCCGACGCTACATCACGCCCATCAGGCGCGGTAACCAGAGGGAGATAGCCGGAATATAGGTAATCAGCATCAGCACGATAAACAGCATGCCGTAAAACGGCAGCATGGCACTGACCACCTGCTCGATTTTCTGCTTACTGACCGCACTGGCGACAAACAGTACCGTACCGACCGGCGGGGTGATCAGGCCGATCCCGAGGTTGGTCAGCATGATCATGCCGAAGTGAACCGGATCGACGCCAAGCGCGGTGGCGACCGGCAACAGGACTGGCGTCAGGATCAGAATTAGCGGCGCCATATCCATCAGCGTCCCCACCACCAGCAGCAGGATGTTGATACACATCAGGATCACATATTTGTTATCGGAAAGGCTGGTGAACGCCTCGGTGATAATCGTCGGCAGTTGCATGAAGGTCATCACTGCGCCGAATCCGGCCGCGAAGGCGATCAGCACCATCACGATGGTGACGGTTTTAATGGTGCGGAACAGCAGGATATGCAGCTGGTTCCATTTAAAGTCGCGATAAATAAACATGGTGACGAAAAAGGCCCAGATACAGGCAATCGCGGCGGACTCAGAGGCAGTAAAAATACCGGAGAGAATGCCACCCATAATAATTACCACGGTAAACAGGCCCCAGAACGCGTCGAAGAAGATTTTCAGCGCCTGACGAAACGGGATACGTTCACCTTTGGGATAGCCGCGTTTATGGGCAAAGCCGAGGCACATTACCATCAGGCAGCCACCCAGCATCAGGCCAGGCAGGATACCCGCCACGAACAGGGAAGAGATAGTTACCAGCCCACCGGTCGCCAGCGAATAGATCACCGAATTGTGGCTGGGTGGCGTCAGCACCGCCTGCACTGAGCCGCTCGCCGTTACTGCGGCAGCGAAATCACGCGGATAGCCTTTCTCCTCCATCTGCGGAATCATCACCGAGCCAATCGAGGCGGTATCCGCCACCGATGAGCCAGAAATCGCGCCGAAGAAGGTCGAGGCGACAATGTTCACCAGCGACAGGCCACCGCGGATAAAACCAACAAAGATATAGGCGAAGTTGACCAGCCGGCGAGCAATGCCGCCCTCCGCCATGATCGCCCCGGCGAGAATAAAGAACGGGATAGTCAGTAGCGAAAATTTGTTAATGCCGTTGGTAATCTGAATCACCACGGCTTCCAGCGGCAGATCGATCCACCATGCACCAATAAATGCGCTCAGGCCGACCGCAAAGGCGACCGGAAACCCCACCAGCAGCAGTACCAGCAAACTGCCTATCAAGATCAATGCATCCATTTTTCTGCTCCGCGTTAGTGGGTGCCACCCAGTGTGACAATCGGCCGCTGGCTCTGATCGCCTGTCAGCAATCGCTCAATAACAAACAGCAGGGTAAAGATCGCGCCAATCGGGATCGGCAGGTACATCTCGCCATAGGTAACGGCGGGCAGCGAGGCCAGGGTCTGGACCCACATCGCTTCACACAGGCTGTAGCTGGCCTGAAAGATCACCAGGCAGGTGAGGATCATCAGCAGATCGCTGACGCGCAGCAGCAGGCGTTGCAGGGCGGGTGACAGGCGATCGGTCATCATGGAAACGCAGATATGCGTTCCGGCCCGCAGTCCGACCGGTGCACCAATAAACGTAAAAATAATCATGCAGATAATGGCTACCGGTTCCGGCCAGGAGAGTGCACCGTTCATCACGTAGCGGGCGAAGATCCCGATCGGGATCACCGTCACCATAATCATCAGTGCCACGGCAGCAATCAGCATGCACAGCAGATAGAGCCCATCCATCAGACGTGTATAAGCGGCCATAATTGATACCTGATTAAGCACGCCACACGGCAGTGTGGCGCGGAAGGGTTATTTCACCTCAGCGATCCGGGTCATCAGATCCTGATATTTGCCGCCAAACTGATCGCGCACCGGCTGGGTCGCTTTGACGAAGTAGTCGCGGTCGGTCTGCTGGAAGGTGACGCCGCCTGCCTTCATTTTGGCGATCGACTGCTCGGTATAGGTCGCCCAGAGCTGACGCTCCTCATCCTGCGCCTCTTTGCCGAGCTTCTTCAGCAGCGCCTGATCCTCAGGTTTCAGGCGATCCCAGGCGCGTTTTGAAAACAGGATCATCTCTGGCTGGATAAAGTGGCCGCTGAGGGTGTAGTACTTCGCCACCGGCATATAGTTATGGGCGACAAAAGTAGGCGGGTTGTTCTCGGTGCCATCGACCACACCGGTCTGCATCGCACTGAACACTTCACTGACGCCCATCGCCACCGGATTCGCGCCCATCGCTTTCAGGGTCGCCAGCGAGATGGCGCTGTTCTGCACCCGGATCTTCATGCCTTTCAGATCTTCCGGTTTTGCCAGCGGCTTCTTGGTGATCATGTTGCGCTCACCAGCATCAGTCCAGCCCAGAAACACCATGCGGGCGTTGGGATCTTTATCGAACTTGTCGGCAATTTCGCGGCCTATCTCGCCATCCAGCACTTTGTGCATGTGGTCAATGTCGCGGAAAATGTAGGGCAGGGTCAGCACGCTTGTTTCCGGGGCGATCGAGGTGACCGGCGCCAGCGACACACGGATCATGTCGATTGCGCCCAGCTGCACCTGTTGCAGCGTCTGATCTTCGTCCCCCAGCACGCCACCGGCATAGAGCTTCATCTCCAGCCGTCCATCGGTGGCCTGTTTGAGTTTATCGCCCATGTGCTGCAGCGCGACCACGGTCGGATAACCGGCAGGCTGGACTTCAGCCACTTTGATCACCTGTGCCGTGGCGGTGGCGCTCATCATTATCGCCGCCAGGGCACTGGCCAGGCATGTTTTCGTCATTCTCATTATTTTGTCTCCCGCTGAGGTAGGACGGCGTCCGGCGTCGGGGGCTAACCGGAGAGAACCGTGTGGAGCCAGCATAGTGAAAACGCGCGCCAGTAAAATACGGCAATGCTGATTGAATGAATGCCATCACATTTTGAAACGATGTTTTAATAAATTTTCATGCAACTTCACATTTTCGAAACATCCTTCTTAAAAGTGTTTAAACCTGGTCAATTGCGGGTAAATGGCGGCGATCAGCTTTGTAAATACTAATGAGAACTACTATCAATTCGCCGTCGTTTTGCTATTATTCGCGCTTGTCTCGCATCCCTGAATCAGAAGTTGGAGAAGCAGCGTGGTAGCCAGTGATTTGATGCAAACGGACCTCTCCGTTTGGGGCATGTATCAACATGCCGATATCGTGGTAAAGGTGGTCATGATTGGCCTGTTATTGGCCTCAGTGGTGACCTGGGCGATCTTCTTCGGTAAATATGCCGAACTCAGCGCCGCTAAACGCCGCCTGAAGCGTGAGCAACTGGCGCTGGGCGAAGCCCGCAATCTGAATGACGCCGCCCACATTGCCCAGTCATTTACCGGTCACAGCCACAGTGTGGTGCTGCTGAATGATGCGCAGAATGAGCTTGAACTGTCGGCTGGCGTGGAAGATACCAACGGGATTAAAGATCGCACCAGTTTCCGCCTTGAGCGCCGCGTCGCTGCGTTCAGCCGCCATGCAGGCCGGGGCAATGGCTTCCTGGCGACCATCGGTTCGGTTGCGCCGTTTATCGGCCTGTTCGGCACCGTATGGGGCATCATGAACAGCTTTATCGGCATTGCTAAAACCCAGACGACGAACCTGGCGGTTGTTGCACCGGGTATCGCCGAAGCGCTGCTGGCAACCGCGATTGGCCTGATCGCTGCGATTCCGGCGGTGGTGATCTACAACGTCTTTGCCCGCATGATCGCCAACTACAAAGCCTCGCTGGGTGATGTCGCCGCTCAGGTGATGCTGCTGCAGAGCCGTGATATCGATCTGGGCACCGTCGCCACTGATGTTCCGCGTCCTGCGACGACCCAGAAACTGCGCTTAGGGTAAGTTCTTATGGCAATGCGATTAAACGACGATCTGGAAACGGATGGTGAAATGCATGAGATCAACGTGACGCCGTTTATCGACGTCATGCTGGTTCTGCTGATCATCTTTATGGTGGCCGCACCGCTGGCCACGGTCGACGTACGCGTCAATCTGCCCGCCTCAACCAGCGCGCCGCAGCCGCGCCCGGAAAAGCCGGTTTACCTGTCGATTAAAGCGGATAAGCAGCTTTATGTCGGTAACGATCAGGTCACGCCGGAGTCGCTGGTTAACGTGCTGACTAACCAGACCCAGGGCAACAAAGAGACAACCATTTTCTTCCAGGCGGATAAGTCGGTCGATTATGAAACGCTGATGAGCGTGATGGATAAGCTGCGCACGGCGGGCTATCTGAAAATTGGTCTGATGGGCATGGAAACCGTCAAGAAATAGCGGGTTATCCGGCTCAGGAAAAAGGCGACTGTTCTGGTCGCCTTTTTTTATGGCTGCTCTCCAGCCCTATAAAATCAGGCAAATCAGGGCCAGGGCGATCACTTATGCTGCCTGATTTGAATTGTTAATTAGTTGTTACTTATGTACACAGGTTTGTAAAGTGCAATGGTGAGCCAGGTCACATTATTCCCGACTCAGGCAGGCTAAAACGGCTAAAAAACAACAGGAAGCCGTTATGAGTCACACCCCATCTTTACAAAAGCCGCCGAAAAGTGCCGCCCGAACCATCTTCACCGTCACCAGTGGTAACTTCCTGGAGATGTACGATTTTATGGTGTTTGGCTACTACGCCACCGCCATTTCAAAAACCTTCTTTCCCGGTGATGACCCGTTTGCCTCCCTGATGCTGACCCTGATGACCTTTGGTGCCGGCTTCCTGATGCGCCCGCTGGGGGCGATCATCCTCGGTGCCTACATCGACCATCATGGTCGTCGCAAAGGGCTGCTGCTGACGCTGGGCTTAATGGCGATGGGCACCCTGACCATCGCGCTGGTGCCGGGCTACGCCACCCTAGGCGTGGCAGCGCCGATTCTGATCCTGCTGGGACGGCTGTTGCAGGGCTTCTCGGCGGGCGTTGAGCTGGGTGGCGTGTCGGTCTATCTGGCCGAAGTCGCGCCCAAAGGACGCAAAGGCTTTTTCGTCAGCTGGCAGTCAGGCAGCCAGCAGATTGCGGTGATCTTTGCTGCTCTGCTGGGTCTGATGCTGAATCATCTGCTGGCGAAAGAGGCGGTGACGGAATGGGGCTGGCGTATCCCGTTTGTAGTCGGCTGTCTGATTGTGCCGTTCCTGTTCTATATCCGCCGGATGCTGGAAGAGACAGAAGCGTTCAGCAAACGTAAACATCATCCGAGCATGACGGAAATCATGCGGTCGGTCGCCAGCAACTGGGCGCTGGTGCTGGCGGGGATGCTGATGGTGGTCACCACCACGGTGATGTTCTACATGATCACCGCCTTTACCCCGACTTTTGGTAAAACGGTGTTGATGATGAGTGACAAGCAGGCGTTCCTGGTGACGCTCTGTGTGGGTGTCTCAAACCTCATCTGGCTGCCGCTGATGGGGGCGTTGTCGGACCGCGTCGGACGCCGTCCGCTGCTGATCATTTTTACCCTGCTGATGATTGTCACCACCTGGCCGGTGCTGCACTGGCTGGTGGGATCGGCCAGCTTCGCCCATCTGCTGGAAGCGGAACTGTGGCTGTCGTTTCTCTATGCCAGCTATAACGGCGCGATGGTGGTCTATCTGGCGGAGATCATGCCTGCTGAGGTGCGCGCCGCCGGTTTCTCCATGGCTTACAGCCTGGCGACGGCGCTGTTTGGCGGCTTTACGCCTGCTATTTCCAGCTACCTGATCCATGCCACCGGTGACAAAGCGATGCCGGGCGTCTGGCTGACCTTTGCCGCAGTCTGTGGGTTGATCGGCACGTTGCTGATTGGCCGGATGGTGAAGCAGTATCAGACCCGTCACAGCGGCACACCGGTCAGTGCTTCACTCTAAAACGACAAATCGACCACCACGCTGTCGCTGTAGTTCCCGGCTGGCGGCGTGTTCTGCGTGGTCAGGATGCGCGCGGTGTAGTTAAAACCGCGCGTCAGTCCATCCGTGGATACCGCCGTCGAGGTGGTACTGCTCCAGCGTTCAGTGCCTGCCGATCCCCAGCGATTGCTGGTGGTACTTTTATAAATTTCATAGCTCAGCCGATTCGCGCCGCTCGCCATATTCCTGACGCTGCCCACCGGATAACTGCCGTTGCTCAGCCCGACGGTATAGGTGCTGCCTTTGCTGCACAACACGTTGATGGTCTGTGATACGGCGGAGAAGCTGCCGACCAGCGGCGCGCTGCCAAAGCTGATATTCGGCGCGGTAATGGTGGTGCAGTCATTGGTAAGAATGGCGGTGATATTAATCGGGATGACACCGCTGCCGTTCTGCTCGCTTAAACAGATATTGCCAATCGCAACGCTGGTGCAGATGCGATAAGTCACAGCCATATTCAGCGTCAGCTGGTAGGTCCCGGCGGCGACCACCTGACCGGGAACGGTGCGCAGATAGACCGGGATGGCGAAGTTAAGGCTGCCCAGCAACCCCGCCAGATTGATCAGGGTCTGCGAACCATAGACAAATGGCGTGCCGCCAATCGTCAGTTCGGTAGCGCAGGCCGTGTCGGTGCAGAGCCGCACCGGCACATTATCGCTGCCGGTATCACCGCTGCGTTTCAGCGTGCCGCGCGTGCCGTTGCTATTGGTCGCGCCCGTCAGCTGAAAGGTGATCTGGTTATTGCCCAGCAGCGACAGCCCGGCACCTGCGCCACAGTTGACGTTGGCATTCGTGGTGGTGGAACTGACGGTGGTGTTCGCCACAAAGGTTGTGACTGAACCGAAACTGGCGGTCGATGCGGGCAGGGCGCAGGCGGCGTAGCCCAGCGACGGCAGTAACAGCAGCAGGCCAGCCAGTATTACAGATTTCATCATGGTCGGTTTCCGGACGTAAAAGATTCAGCGGGAGAGGGGGCGCTGCCTGCGGCAGGGGCGGGCAGCGCACAGGTCAGGGGGCCGTAAGTTTTCAGCGCCTGCGGCTGACCGCTGGCGATGCGCAGTTCGGTTTCGCACTGGCGGCCATCGGGCGTCACCACCTGCATCGGGTTACTGGCGGTGAGATCTTCCATCCAGACGATGCCATCCCAGCCGACATACCCGGTGGGGTGATCGGGACGCTGCACCAGGCTTGATACCGGCAGCGGCTGGCCCTGCGCATCGACCAGGATTACGCTGGCTGAGCGCAGTTTCTCCACCGGGAAGTTGAGCAGATAGCCGCTCTGGCGTTTCACCGCAAAGCGCTGCTCAACCCGAGGCGTGGTCATATCTGCCGGCAGGTCGAGGGTGTCGATATCATATTTGGCCGGGTAGTAGCTGCTGATGGCAGGCACCAGAAGATAGCCCTGTTGATTGGTGCGTCCCATCGACTGATTCTCGTAGCGCACGTTTACGTCGGGATAGTTGGTCTTTACCAGCACAAAGGCGTCGTTGATCTCGTTAGCGGCAAAGACGCTGTTGTCCATTAACACCAGCGCACCCGAGAGATCGGCCCACTGGGTGAGGTTATCATCATCGCCATAGAAGCCCGCCGAGGTATCAATCTGGTTGTTGCGATAGCGCAGACTGCCCTGACGATAATCGCCGCTGTCTCCGCTCTGATTCGCCCAGGAGGCATCCCAGGCGAACCCGCCGTCGCTGGGCATGGCGCGTGAGGCATAAACGCGCTGACTGTCGCGGCCACGCTGGTCGCGTTCGTTGCTGAGGGCCACGCTGCCCTGTTCGCCAAACGGGATCACCAGCGAGATCGCCCCGGTCCAGCTTTTCTCCTGCTGATCGCGGCTGGCCGAGACATACAGGCTGCTGTTACCCCACAGATTTTTACTCCAGGAGAGGTTCCACAGCCGGGTGCGGTCGCCCTGACCGTCGGTGATGTCGATGAAGGCAGCACCGACGCTGCCAAAGCGGTTCAGCGAGACGCTGGCGCTGTACTGAGCACTGCGGCGTGAGAGTGCGTAGCGGCTATCCGCCTGGCTACCGGCTCGGCTGCCGACCAGCGCCAGATTGCCGAAGTCGCTGCTGCGCTGGGTCTGTTGAGTGCCGATGTTGAACCAGCGGTTGTTGTACTGATATCCCCAGCTATATTGCCTGCCGCTCTCGCCATCGAGCTGACTTTGCGCCACCGCGCCGTTGACCACGCCCCAGCTGCCGACGCGCAGCTGACCACCCAGCCCGCCCATCGCCAGCGTTTCGCTGCCTTCGGCGTGGCTCTCCAGCGTCAGCCAGTCGGTCATACCGTAACGATAAGAGCCGCTGGCCGCTGCCTCACCATAATCGAAGTTCTTTATGCCGTAGTTTTCGCGGATTGCCCCGGCAGAGAAGGCGTAGTCCGACAGCCCCGATTTCAGCAGGTTACTGGAGACGTAAAACGGCATGGTGGTGGTGACGCGGCGGCCAACCGCATCGGTGGTAGTGATCACGGCATCACCCGCGCCGTTAACGAATGGCACATTGGTCATCGACCAGGGGCCAGGCTGCACGTTCGCCTGGCTGGAGCGATAGCCATTAATAAACAGATCGACGGTGGAAGGGACGGCGGCCTGACCGGAAAAAGCGGGCAGCGGATAGGTCACCAGATCGGGACGGACGCTGAAGTCGCGACCAACGCGGATGCCACCGAGCCGCACGCTGCTGCTCCAGGCCAGCGAGTCGGTGACCAGATCGCCGACCCGCCAGCTTACCGCCGCATTCTCATCTTCATTGCTCCACCAGGTGTCGTAGCGGATATAGCCATCATCCTGATAAGTCGTACTGCCTTCCAGCTGCTGTTGCCAGACGCCATTAGTGGAGAAATGACCGGCATCACCAAACAGCCGCAGTTCGTTCCAGGCGGACAGGCGGGAGCCACTGTTATCCGTACGGCTGGCGTAAAGATCATAATTAATCAGCGCGCCGCTGCTGGTACGGCCCGGATAGCGCGGTCCGTTCTTCGCCTCGCCAATCACCTGTCCGGGCAGCCACTCAGGCGGTACGGTCAGCAGCAGACGCTGTCGCGCAGCGTCATACTCCACTTTGATGGGTTGCAGGCTGCTGACATCGACCTGCGGCTGCTGGCCCAGCTTATCCGCTGGCAGGCCGGCACGCTGCAGATCGCCACTGCGAATCCAGAAATGACCGTCGCGCTGCTCTGCCGGCACAATATTGCCGTTCTCCTGCTGGTTAATCACCAGCTCCAGCATATATTGCTGACCGTTGCTGCTGGTCTGCAGGCTGGGCGGCGGAGGCAGGGATGAGTAAGTCTCCGCCAGCACAGGATCCGGCGTAAAAGCGTAAATAACGCTGGCCACGGCCAGCGCGCAGGGATGCAGGGAAAACGGTCTCATTCAGCGCTTACTTCTGGGCAGCGCTACGCCACTGGCTCTTGTTAACCTCTGCGGTGAGTTCGCCGCTCACCGGCGAGGTGAGCGGCCAGCGGTGATAGCTGTCAGCCAGCACATAGCCGTATAAGCCTTCGCCCAGTTTGCGACCGCCAATCGCCACATTGCTCAGCCGGGCGTGACCGCTGCCGCTGTTGGTTAACTGGAGCCAGCGCCTGCCGCCCTCGCTGACCTGTTGCCAGCGCAGAGCCGGGCGAGCGCTGTCTGTGTTCAGCCCGGTACCGTAAACAAACAGCGGCACCGAATAGCGCATCTGGAAGGTCAGCCCGGCCTGATTCTCGCCGGGATTACGCGGGGTCGGGATCTCATCCAGCACCACCCGATAGGCCAGCTCTTTACCGGCCGGAGGCGGCGTCTGTTTAATCAGCCTGACCAGCTGTTTCTGGCCTGGCTCCATTCGCACCATCGGCGGGCTGGCGACCACCTGCTGCTGAGTCTGATACTGCTCCTGGCCATTGTTCTGCTGCCAGCTGAAGACGCGGATCTGCATCATGGTGGTGCTGTTACCGCGATTCTCCAGCCAGAGTTCGCTGGCTTTCTCTTCAGGATTAATTGCGGGATCGATGGGCCAGATCATGACCGAATTCGCGGCGAAGGCCGGGGAGAGGAGGGTGGAACTTAGCAGCAGCAACAGGGCGCGCAGTGGCTTCATGATCATATCCTTGTTTTCTATCACCTCACCAGCTCAGGGTGACGGTCAGCGTGTCGGTATAAACGCCGGCGCGCGCAGTGCCGGGCAGTTGTAGCTGACCGTAGATCGGCAGCGTAATGTTATTGGCATTGCTATAACTCAGCGGCACCGCCTGGTTCACCGGGATCACCGTGGTGCGGCTGGCGTTGCTAAAGAGCGTGTAGGGAACGGTGTTGCTGAAATTGGGCAGCTTCAGGTTACGGGTCGTGGTGAAATTGTTGCCCTGATTAATGCTCATGCTCAGCGTGGTGCCCGGCGTACAGGCGAGATTAATCGAGGTGCTCTGCAGAAAGCTGGCGTTGACGGTATTCGCCGCCACGCCAGACTGCGTACCGAAATTAAGCGTGCCAAAGACGCCGGTATTGGTACCGGATATCACGCAGCCTGCCACAATCGACGCGGTAACCTGGAAGGTGCTGGTTGGCAGACTCCAGGCGCTGATACTCCCTGTCAGCAGGGGCAGGCCGCATGCGATCGTCAGGCAGGATCGCCAGAGAACCACCCGTATTTACCTGCGACAGCAGTTAATAGTTCACGGCAACGTTAATCGTGTCGGTATAGGTTCCGGCAGGGATCAGGGGATTGAAGCCGCCGCCGACCACCCGGCCATAGATGGCGTAGTTGGTCCCCAGCGTCGGATCGGTGGTACCGCTGGCGGCGATAGGCGTATTGTTGGCGATCGCCGTGGTAAAGGAGGCATCACTGTAGAGGGTATAGGCGATGCCCTGCGCATTATCCGATCCCAGCACCAGATAACGCGGCGATGCAGAGGCGGTGCCGTAGATGGTCGCCGGTGCAGTATTGCTGCTGGTGACCACCACGTTGTAATCCTGACCAGTGGTGCAGCGCACAAAAATACCGTTACCAGCCGCACCGACCAGTGTGGCGTTCAGGGTATCGAAAGTGGCTGCGCTGCTACCAAAGTTCAGGGTACCGAAGTTAACGCCCGCCGTAGCCGACTGGCCGTTCACCAGACAACCGGTGGTCAGGGTTAACGTGGCATTGATGGTTCCCGAGGTCGTCGCCGCCTGGGTTAATGACGGAATAGCGACAGTTAATCCTGCAGCGGCAAACAGAAAAAGCTTGAGTTTCATAATATTTCCTTACGGATTATCCAGAGTCAGTGCTTTTTCACCCGGTGTTTATTAACGATTCAACCCAAAATAAAGGAAATAAAATAACAAGGGAGGCAGTGCCGCTATCTTAAGAAAAATCTTAGACTTAAGAATGCTGATTTATATCAGTTTTACTTACTATAGATCAGTTAAAGCGTTACGCGAAGCCTTGCTATTTATTTTTGATTAATCAAAACGTCACCCCGGCCGATAACCCAGTAACAGCAAGGCGCGAAGACGAGGCGATAAAACAAAATTCTTTGTTTTTTCGGTATCTGGCATGCTTTCTGCTTCGGTGATATGTTCCTGTACCAATCAGACATAATAACGGTTTACCGGCTTGCTCTGGGGGCGGTTAATAAGATGCAGGTTATAAATTGCCAGCGTCGGCGGGCGCGTTTTGCCTGACCTTCAGGACCAGAAAATACCGAAATTTAATCACTTTCACCCATCGGGTGTTTTCAGATCACTTATCAGACTGTACACAGCACCCGTTTCTCCGCGGGTGGTGAGGAGTTACACATGTTGCCTGTCACCTGGGATAGCGTCCTGATCTGCGTTTCGCTGATCGTGGTGTTCATTGCCTCTTTTACAGCCCTGGATACTGCCGGACGGGTAGCGGTATCCCGTGGCTGGAGCGCCCGGTTCTGGCTGTTGGTGGGCGGCATCGCAATGGGGATTGGCGTCTGGGCAATGCACTTTATCGGGATGCTGGCGATGATGATGCCGATGATGATGCGCTATGACACGCGACTGACGATCCTCTCGCTGCTGGTGGCGATCCTGGCGTCTGTGCTGGCTTTTGGCCAGACGGTGGGTGGCCTGCATCTCACCCGCCAGCGGCTGCTGCGCGGCACGCTGATCCTGGGCGCGGGTGTGGTGGTCATGCACTATCTTGGTATGTATGCCCTGCTGATTGAACCGCAACCGGAGTGGAATGCGCTGCTGGTGGCGCTCTCTGTGCTGATTGCGTTTGCGGCCTCTGGCCTGGCGCTGTGGCTGGCCTTTCATCTGCGCCAGGGCGATCATCATCTGATGCTGATGCGCGGGCTGGCCTCTCTGGTCATGGGCATCGCCATCGCCGGTATGCACTATGTGGGTATGGCGGCAGCAGAGTTCAGCCACAGCAGTATGATGCAGCCGCACGGCGTCAGTAATGCGGGCCTGGCGGTGTGGGTGACGCTGATTACTTTGACTATTCTGGGAGTCACTCTGCTGAGTTCGATGCTGGATGCGCAGCTGCGCGCCGCGCGTCTGGCGACCCGCCTCAATCGCGCTAACCAGGAATTGCGTCAGCTGGCGATGCATGACAACCTGACCACGCTGCCCAATCGTGTAATGCTGGAGCAGCAGCTCGATCTCGCCATTAAACAGGCGATGCTTAATGAGCATCACTTTGCCGTGATCTATATGGATCTCGATGGCTTTAAAGCGGTCAATGACACATGGGGACATCACGTCGGTGACCGGTTGCTGGTGGCAGTGGCGGAACGGCTTTGTAGCCAGCTCAGCAACACGATGCTGCTGGTGCGTCTGGGAGGCGATGAATTTGTGCTGATGGCTGAGTGCGATATCAGCGTAGCCCGCCAGCTGGCGCAAAAACTGGTTAAAGTTATCAGTTCGCCGTTTGAACTTGACCGCTATGTGCTGCACGTTTCACTCAGCGCGGGCATTGCGATCTTTCCGCTGCACGGTCGCAACCGGCAGGAGCTATTGTTTAATGCTGATGCGGCGATGTACCACACTAAACACAGCGGACGAAACGGCTGGTGCCTGTTTGAACCGGCCATGAGCGCCGCGACGCAGCATCAGCTGGAGCTGGCGAACGATCTGTGGGAGGCGATAGAGCGCGAGCAGATGCGGCTGTTCTATCAGCCGAAATTCTGTTCCGGCGGCACCAGGTTAATGGGATTCGAGGCGTTGTTGCGCTGGCAGCATCCGCAGCGCGGTTTACTGACGCCTGAGCTGTTTCTGCCGCGCGCCGAAAAAACCGGTCAGATTATTGCTCTGGGTAACTGGGTGATCGGGGAGGCCTGCCGTCAGCTCAGGCTATGGCACAGCCAGGGCCACAGTGACTGGACAGTATCGGTGAATCTCTCCGCGTTGCAGTTTCACCAGCGTGATTTGCTGACTATCCTGACGCAGACCCTGGCGCGTTACCAACTGCCAGGCAGCGCGCTGATGCTGGAGATCACTGAAGCGATTGCCATGCGCGATCCCGCTTTCAGCCAGCAGCGCATTCGTGAATTGCAGCAGGCGGGTGTCAGCGTCGCGATTGATAACTTCGGCATCGGCTATGCCAACCTGCTGCATCTCAAAGATCTGGATGCCAGTGAACTCAAAATTGATCGCAGCTTTATTAACTGCCTGCGGCCCGGCAGTGAAGATGCGACCGTGGTCAGTGCCATGCTCACCCTGGCGCAGAGCCTCAATTTGCGCATGGTGGCGGAAGGGGTGGAGACTGAAGAGCAGCAGCATTTGCTCACCAGCTTAGGCTTTGATGCGTTGCAGGGCTATCTGCTGGGCAAGCCGACGCCAGCGGACCGGGTTGAGGCGCTGAGTTTTCCCTCACTGCGACAGCCGGTGGCGTCACTGCCCGGCTGACTGTGTTGACAGCAACGATAGATTTCATCACTCAGAATGAGTGGAAGGATGCAGGGTTGGCGGCTCATTAACCGCCGGGCTGTGCCGATAACTAAGAGAATAATTTTAAAATCCTCTGCCCAACCACAAGCTCTGCTTTCGCGGGAATGCACTATGTTAGCGACCTCATACGACTCTTTTATCGTCATCGTCTCCGTTCTTGTCGCGATGCTGGCTTCGTTTACCGCCTTAGATATGGCGGGACGGGTGGTGCATTCAACCGGCAAAGTTGCGCTGGTCTGGCTGTTCGGCGGCGGTTTTTCCATGGGCATCGGCATCTGGGCGATGCACTTTATCGGCATGCTGTCGATGAACATGGAGATGGTCATGAGCTACAACGCGGGGCTCACCGCCTTCTCTGCGGCCATCGCGGTCTGTGCGTCGATATTTGCGTTGTGGCTGGTCTGCAGTGGCGATCTGCCTTTGCCGCGCCTGGCGGGTGGCGCGCTGATCCTCGGCAGCGGCGTAGTCGCGATGCACTACACCGGCATGGCGGCGCTGATGTTCTCCCCCGGTATCGTCTGGAAATGGGGCTGGGTGGCGCTGTCGGTGGCGATCGCCCTGGCCGCCTCTGGCACCGCGCTGTGGCTGGCGTTTAACCTGCGGGAAGGACAGACCAGCCGGGTCACCCTGCTGCGCATTGGCGCATCGGTGGTGATGGGCTGTGCGATTGCCGGCATGCACTACACCGGCATGATGGCGGCAGAGTTTCCCGTCCACAGTCATCCGGTCGGGCAGGGCGTCAACAGCAACTGGCTGGCGATCCTGGTCACGGTGGTCACTATTTCGATTCTGGGCATTACCTTGCTGGTGTCGATGCTGGATGCGCGGATGCAGGCGCGTACCTCGATTCTCGCCAGTTCGCTGGCTGAAGCCAATCGCGAGCTGGCACAGCTGGCGCTGCACGACAACCTTACGCGGCTGCCTAACCGCATCCTGCTGGAGGATCGGCTGGAGCAGGCGATCAACAAAGCGAACCGTGAGCAGAGTCAGTTTGCTCTGATGTTTATGGATCTCGATGGGTTTAAGGCGGTCAACGACGCGTTCGGGCACCACATTGGCGACAGCCTGCTGATTGGCGTGACCGAGCGCATGAGCGAGCAGATGACCGGCTACTTCACGCTGGCGCGGCTCGGCGGTGATGAGTTTGTGCTGCTGGTGGAGATCGACGATCCCAATGATGCGGCGGCCATCGCCGATAAGCTGGTCAAAGCGGTGGATCGTCCGTTTGATATCTCACGCTATGAGCTGGTGGTATCGCTGAGTCTTGGCATCGCGGTCTATCCCGGCGATGGCGTGGATGAGCGCGAACTGATGTTCAACGCCGATGCGGCGATGTACCACACCAAAAATAATGGCCGCAACGGCTACACCTTCTTTCAGCCTTCTATGAACATTCAGGCCCAGAGCCAGCTTCAGCTGAATAACGATCTCTGGCAGGCGCTGGATCATGATGAACTGCGCCTGTTCTATCAGCCAAAATATTGCGCGCCGAGCGGTCCGATTCTCGGTTTTGAGGCGCTGCTGCGCTGGCAGCATCCGCAGCGCGGCCTGCTGTCGCCCGATAAATTTCTGCCAATGGCAGAAAAGACAGGAATGATAGTCAATATCGGCAACTGGGTAATCCATGAAGCCTGTCGCCAGCTGCGCCAGTGGCATCTGCAGGGCCATCCGCACTGGTCGGTGGCGGTGAACCTGTCGGCGTTGCAGTTTGAGCAATCGAATCTGGTGAAGACGGTGGTGGATGCGCTGGAAAAACATCAGATTCCGGCCGAACTGCTGACGCTGGAGGTGACGGAAACCACCGCGATGCGTGATCCCGATGAGAGCGTGCGTATTCTGACTGAGCTGACCCAGCTCGGTGTTAAAGCTTCAATTGATGACTTTGGCACTGGCTACTCCAGCCTGCTCTATCTGAAACGGCTACCGGCCAGTGAACTCAAGATTGACCGGGCCTTTGTGAACGAGCTGCAGCATCACACAGAAGATGCCACCATCGTGTCGGCGATAGTGGCGCTGGCGCAGTCGCTGCAATTGAAAGTGGTGGCCGAAGGCGTTGAAACCGCTGAGCAGCAGGCCTTCCTGACCAGCCTGGGCTGTAATACGCTGCAGGGTTATCTGCTGGGCAAGCCGGTTCCCCCGGAGCGGGTGCCGGAACTGGCTGATTATGTGGTGGCAGAAATTGAAGAGGCGATTGCGGAAGTGAGTCTTAATGCCGAAGCCGAAGCCGAAGCCGAAGCCGAAGCCGAAGCCGAAGCCGAAGCCGGGCAGCCGCTGACGCCGCAGGTCGCTGTGATCTGACCTGCCTGAAGCCGTGAAGAATCAGCGCAATCGGATAAAGCGATTCGCGCCGCCTGTCATTGGTCGCCGTGCGTGGTAAAGTCTCGCGGTCAGACTATTCACGGTAAAACAAGGAGAGGTCTCCCGTGGCGAAATACCAGCGATTGATGGATGAGATTCAGCAGCAGATAGAGGCCGGCATCTGGCTGCCGGGCACTCGTCTGCCGTCATTGCGTCAGCAGGTCGCACAGCAGGGCGTCAGCCTGATGACGGTGCTGCATGCCTATGAGTTGCTGGAGAGTCAGGGCTGGATCGTCTCCCGTCCACAGTCGGGTTACTACGTTGCACCGCGTGCCTTAGCACCCGCACCGCTGAGCGTGGCGATCAGTGAACAGGTCGATATCAACGACTTTGTGTTTGATGTGCTGCAGGCCACGCGCGATCCGGCCATCGTGCCGTTTGGCTCCGCCTTTCCCGATCCCGCACTCTTTCCGCAGCGCCAGCTGATGCGCTCGCTGGCTAACGTCTCTCATCATCTGACCCCAACCGATGCGCTGCACAATCTGCCGCCCGGCAACGCCACGCTGCGACAGCTGCTGGCGCAGCGCTATGCGCGTCAGGGCATCACCCTGTCGCCGGATGAAATTGTCATCACCAGCGGAGCGCTGGAGGCGCTGAACCTCAGTCTGCAATCTCTGACCGAGCCGGGCGATTATGTGGTGATTGAACAGCCGAGTTTTTATGGCGCGCTGCAGGCGATAGAGCGGCTTAAGCTCAAGGCGCTGGCGATTCCGGTCGACGCCAGAAATGGCATCGACCTCGTCCAGCTGGAGGAGGCACTGCAGCGCTGGCCGGTGAAAGCCTGCTGGCTGATGACCACCCTGCAGAATCCGCTGAGCGTAACCTTAACGCCGGAACGCAAACAGCAGCTGGTCGCACTGCTGGCGCGTTATCAGGTACCGATGATTGAAGATGATGTCTATGCCGAACTCTGGGCGGGTGATGCGCCGCCGCTGCCGGCGAAAGCCTGGGATCGCCAGGGGAACGTGCTGCACTGCGGCTCATTTTCAAAGTCGCTGGTGGCAGGATTCCGCGTCGGCTGGGTCGCGGCGGGACAGCATGCGCAGCGTATTCAGCGGCTGCAACTGATGAGCACGCTCTCTACCAGTGCGCCGATGCAGCTGGCGCTGGCCGATTTTCTTGCCACGCGGCGTTACGACACCCATCTGAAGCGGCTGCGGCAGATTCTGGCGAAGCGACAGCAGATGGTGCGCCAGGCGTTAATGAAGGTGCTGCCGCCGCAGGCCACGGTCAGCGAAGCGCGCGGCGGCTATTTTCTCTGGGTGACTCTGCCGGAAAGCATCAATACGACCCGGCTCTATCAGCGGGCGCTGGCTCAGGGGATCAGTATTGCACCGGGGCAGCTGTTTTCGGCAGGTGAGCAGTTCAGGCACTGCTTCAGGTTAAATACCGCCTGGCCGTGGGATAGTCGGGCCGAGGCGGCAATCGCGAAGCTGGGTCAGCTGATGGCGGAAGGGCAGGCGGATTAAACCCGCGCCGCTTCCTGATGGCCCCAGGTCAGGTAGTAGACATCATAGAAGTCCACTTCCCCTTTTTGCGTCAGCAGACGCTGGATACCGCTCTTCACACGTTCTGGTGTCTCAGGCAGCGACAGAATGCGTGAGATTGCCTGTTCGCGTACCGGCTGAATGTAATACCACTCGCCGTTGTAGCAAACGCGCAGGTCGAGTGCATCGATATCTTCAAAGCGATATTTCGGGTTGATATCCAGCAGCATCAGCACACTCATCACCAGCACAAACACGGTGGCAAACCAGAAGGCGGGCCAGCCAAGCATCTCGGTGGTGAAAATCAGCGCCACGCACAGGCCGTAGCAGAGATACATTACTGCCCAGAGGCCAGGATGGTTCTTCAGAAACGAGAGGCTGAAACGCGGCAAATTGTCGCGACGTTCTTCGCGGTTAAGCAGGGCGATCTCGTCAATCAGGATTTGTTTAATAGCGTCCATTTGTTACCTCACTGTCATCTGTTAGCTATTACAACAGATAACAGTCAAGCATATCAGAAACAGATCTGTGCTTTTTTTATATAACAGTTTATACGACAGTGACCGGGGCGTCGGGCTGCTGCGCCTTTGTGACTTCCCGCCTGACATTTTGCAACACTTTGCCGCAGTAAGAACCGCTACCCGCCGTCGCGCAGGCACACTCCGACCCTATAGTTAACGATACATTTGGCTTTAGTCAGCAATATCAGTCAATTATCTCAATTGTGTCGTCTGGCGCACATTGCATTGTGCCGCGGGTTTGCCACACTGAGAAAAACATCGGAGAACCTGTATGCGTGCCTCATCCTCCAGTCTGCTATTAATGATGTCCTTTGCCGCTGGCACCTTCTCGGCCGGGGCCTCTGACAATCCTCAGCATCTGATGCTCGCCAGCCCGTCGGGCGGTGTACCCAATAACCCGTTACCTCTGATTATCTGGCCGCGCGTGGTGCCGGAAGAGGAGGAGATCGCCGCGTGGTTTGAAAAAACCTTTGAGAAGAACGGCTGGCCACCCGCCTGGCGCTATCCGATCTTCCCATACACCCATTATCATCCTAATACCCATGAACTGCTGGGCGTCGCTGAAGGCTGGGCGGAAGTGCTGTTTGGCGGCGACAGTGGCCGGATGGTGACCCTGCGCGCAGGCGATGCGGTCCTGATTCCGGCGGGTGTCGGCCATCGGCAGGTCAGCGCCAGCGAAGATTTTATGGTGATAGGTGCCTATCCGCACGGGATGTCGCCGGAGACGCTGCGCGATGAGCCCGCGAAGCTGAAAATGGCCCAGGAGCAGGTAAAAAAAGTGCCGTTGCCGACGCAGGATCCCTTTACCGGCAAAGAGGGCGCATTAACCGAGATCTGGCAGCCGATTGCGGCGCTCACCGCCCAGCAGTAAACCACGGGGCGAGCACGCCCCGATGCCGCTCCGCCGGCCCGGCTTTCGCGTCCCGTAAGCCTGGCTGTCACCGGGCTGTCATCAAACTGTCGTAGCGTTTTGCCCAGCATGTTAACGGCAAGGGCAGAGTAAGATGGCGGCAATATCGTTAACCGGACTGAGCAAAGCGTTCGGCGCGCAGCCGGTACTGGACGCGGTTTCGTTACAGATTAACCAGGGCGAGTTTGTCGCCATTCTAGGGCCTTCTGGATGCGGCAAAACCACCCTTCTGCGCCTGCTGGCCGGCTTTGAAACGCTCGACAGCGGTGAAATCCGCATCGGTGAACGCCAGGTTGCCGCAGACGGGCTGCACCTGCCGCCGGAAGCCCGCGAGCTCGGCGTGGTGTTCCAGAACTACGCCTTGTGGCCGCATATGACGGTCGCGGAGAACGTCGGCTACAGCCTGAAGGTAAACGGTGTGGCGCGCGCAGAACGCGAACTGCGCACCACCCAGGCCCTGACGCTGGTCGGGCTGGATCGCTTCGCCGACCGCCGACCCGCCGATCTCTCCGGCGGTCAGCGCCAGCGCGTGGCGCTGGCACGCTGCCTGGTGGCACGGCCGACGCTGGTGCTGCTGGATGAGCCGCTGGCTAACCTCGATGTCCATCTGCGCGCCACCATGGAAGAGGAGTTCCGCCGCTTCCATCGCCACAGTGGCGCCACCTTACTCTATATCACCCACGATCAACGCGAAGCGATGGCACTGGCCGACCGCATCGTAGTGCTCGAACACGGCAGAGTGATGCAGTTCGCCAGCCCGCAGACCCTGTGGCGCGAACCGGCTAATGAGATGGTGGCGACCTTTATTGATGAGGGGCGGGTGCTGCCGGTCAGCGACATCGAGCCGCTCGATCCGGGTCAGGCAACCGCCACGCTCTGCGGGCTGCGGGTTTTGCTGCGCTGCTCGCCTCACCAGCGCCCGCTGCCGCACGGCAAAGCCAGCTTCCACAGCGTCAGTTTTCACCTCGCCGCTGAGGGAGAGCGGCACTTTGCCGCCCGCGTTGAGCGCATCATCTTTCGCGGTGGCTACCATCAGATCAACCTTCGACCGCTTAATCAACCGGATGTCAGCCTGTCGCTGACGCTTAACGATGCTGCATTACTGGCGGTGGATGACACCGTCGGCGTCGCCGTCGATGACGGCTGGATTCTTCCTGCATAAAGGGTTTCAGAAACCATGAAAACGGCTTTTCGTACTCCGCTTCACGCGCTGTTGTTGCTATCGGGCCTCGCGGCCTCAACCCTGTTGCAGGCGGCCGACGCGCCCGGCGGCAAGCTGGTGGTTTACACGTCGCAGGCACCTGAAATTGCGCAACAGACCATCGATGCGTTTAAGGCCGCGTATCCGGCGGTGGAGGTGGAGTGGACCCGCAACGGCACCACTCAACTGATGAACGTGCTGCGCACGGAGATGATGAGCGGCCAGGTCAAACCCGATGTGCTGCTGGTGGCCGACGCGATCAATCTGGGCGCGCTCAAGAAAGAGGGGCAGCTCTATTCATATCCGGCCGCCCCGGTCAGCCACCTGAAGCCTGCCTATTACGATGCGGATAAAACCTTTTTTGGCACCAAAATTATCGCCACGGTGATCGCCTATAACACCCAGCGTGCGAAGCCGGTCAGTAGCTGGAAAGCGCTGGCAGTAGAAGAAAACAGAGGCCAGATTGCGGTCCCCAGTCCCCTCTATTCCGGTGCGGCGCTCTATAAGCTGCATACCGATATCCATACCCCGTCGATTGGCTGGGCGTTCTATCAGCAACTGGCCGCCATCGGCATTGCGCCACAGGGCGGCAACGGACCGGCGCTGAAAGCGGTTGCCAGCGGCATGGATAAGTATGGCGTGATCACGGATGCCGATATTATCCGCGCCAAAAAGCAGGGATCGCCCATCGATCTGGTCTATCCGCAGGAGGGCGTCTCCTATGTGACCGAGCCGGTGGCGATCATGAAGTCGGCGCATAATCTGCCGGCCGCCAAAGCCTTTGTTGATTTCATGCTGTCGGAAGCAGGACAGCAACTGGTGGCGAAGCAGGGCAACCGGCCGGTCGATGCCCGCGTGGCGGCACCCGGTGGCTTTGCGCCGATTGAGCAAATCACGCTGCTGACGCCGGATGTGGCACAAGCGGTGGCCGAGGATGCTCAGGTCCGCGAAACCTTTACTGAACTGTTTGGCGGCTGATCGTGAGCGTGCTGGGCAACGAATGGCGAAGAGGCCAGGCCGCCAGGCATCGCAGATGGCGGGCGGAACCGCTGGTGCTGGGCATACTGGTGCTGGTGATCGGCCTGCTGTCGGTGGCACCCTTTGCCCGGCTGATGGGAACCGCGCTGGCACCGGATGGCATACTGGATAGCGATCGCCTGCTGAGATTGCTGACCAGCCGGCGGGTGCTCAGTGCCACGCTGAATACCCTGGCGATCGGCATCAGCGCGACGTTGCTGTCGCTGCTGCTGGGAACGGTGGCCGCCTGGCTGGTGGCGCTCACCGATTTGCGTGCCAAAGCGGCCTGGGTATTCACCTTTATCCTGCCGCTGATGATCCCGCCGCAGGTGACTGCACTGGCCTGGATACAGGCGCTGGCACCGGGCAGTCTGCTGGCCACAGCGGTAAATGCGCTGGGCGGGACGTGGCTGGCACCCGGTCAGCAACCGCTCTATTCCGCGACCGGCATGGTGCTGCTGCTGGGCCTGCACAATGCGCCGCTGGTGTTCCTCACGGTGCGGGCTGGCCTGCGTCGACTCCCCGCCGAACTGGTGGAGGCGGCCCGCATCAGCGGCGCATCACCCCGGCAGATTCTGTTCACGGTGATCCTGCCGCTGGCGCGCCCCGCGATCTTCGCCGGGGCGGCGCTGGCGTTTGTCGCTGCGGTCGGGAATTTCGGTATCCAGGCGATGCTGGGTATTCCGGCGCGGGTGCCGACGCTGATTACGCTGGTTTATCAGCAGCTCAATACCCTCGGCCCCGGTGCGCTGCCCAATACCGCCGTCTACTCGATGCTGATTGCGCTGATCACCCTCGCCGGGATGCTGATTAGCGGCTGGCTGGGCGGACGACGCGATGTCCGGGTCAGCGGATCGCCACGACCCTGGCACCAGCCGCTGCGGCGCGCGCGACTGCCGGGCGAAATCATCGCCTGGCTGTGGATGGTGATCACCTTGCTGCTGCCGCTCAGCGCCTTGCTGACCACCGCCTTAACCCGCGGTTTTGGTCAGGCTCTGAACTGGCAAACCCTGACGCTGGAGAATTTTCAGCAGGCGCTGTGGGGCTATCCGGCGATACGGCAGGCGTTCTTTACCAGCCTGTGGCTCACCGGCCTGACGGCGCTGCTACTCAGCGTCATGGCACTGTTCCTGGCTTTCTTTCTTAGCTGGCATCGTACCCGGCTGGTGCGGGGGCTGGGATTCGCCAGCGAGCTGACCTATGCGCTGCCCGGCATTGTCACCGGCGTGGCGGCGATGCTGTTTTTCCTGCGGCCACTGCCGCTGCTGGGATTTTCTCTTTACGGAACGGTGTGGATTATTCTTGCGGCCTATCTGGCCAATTTCCTGGCGCTGGTGTTAAGGCCGACGCTGGCCGGGTTCGCGCAAATCGAACCGTCACTGGATGAGGCGGCGCGCTTATGCGGCGCGGGTCTGATGCGGCGGATGACTGACATCCTGCTGCCGATGGCGGCGCCTTCTGTGCTGGCCGGTGCGCTGCTGGTGTTCCTCACCGCGTTGAATGAAATACAGGTTTCAGTGCTGCTGGTTACCGCGCAAACCCAGACGCTTGGTCCGACCATTATTTTCCTGGACGAAGGCGGATCGGCGCCGCTGGCGGCGGCGGTCGGATGCCTGATGATTGGGATCGTGCTGGGCTTAATGCTGCTGGCTTCACGGCTGACGCGCCGTCTGCCGCAGGGAGTCCTGCCATGGCAAGCCTGACGGTGATCAGCGGCGTCGGCGGAAAATTGCCGGCCGCTTTCCTGCTGGAGATAGAGGGATACCGTCTGTTATGGGATTTAGGTGCCGGGCCGGAGCCGGGCGTCCGGCCCGCAGTGGACGCCATCGGCCAGGTGGATGCGCTCTGCCTGACCCATTCCCATGTGGATCACGCGGCGGCGCTGGATAGCTGGGCCGACATCGGTTCACCGCCGGTCTATGCCAGTGAGATCACCTGGCAGCAGTTGGGCGAGGCTGGCGTGCCGGCTCAGGCGCGACGCATCCTGCCATTGCGCGGCCAGTGCGCGCTGGGGCCGCTGAATCTCTTTACCGGTCGCAGCGGGCATTCGCCGGGATCGATCTGGTTTCATCTGCCGATTGCGGGTGGCATCACCTATATGGGCGACTGGAGTCGCGAATCGCTGCTGTTGCCGTTTGATTGCCCGCCACGCGCACGGCTGTTGATTACCGATGGTTCCTATGGCGACCGCAATCAGCGACTGGCGCAGCAGATCGACGCGCTGGCCCTGGCGGCACAAGGGGGCGCCGTGGTCACCGCGCCGCTGCACGGTCGCGGCCCTGAGATGGCGCTGCAGCTCAGCGCTCGCGGGCTGCCGGTGGTGATGTGTCCCCAGGTGCGCGAAGAGGTGGCGCAGTTGCTGGCGCTCAACAGCCTGCCCGCCGCGGCGATGCTGGCGCTGGCCCGGCTATTGCGCGTCGCAACACCCGACCGCTGGCGACCGGATACGGTGATTGTCGCGGCGGATGCGGTGGCTGACAGCGGGCTGGCGGCGCAGCTCAGCCATCAGCCCGACTTTCGTCTGATCTTCAGCAGTCACGTTTCCAGCGGCACCCGTGCCTTTGAGATGCTGCAATCCGGCATGGCACGCTGGCTGCCGTGGAATGTGCATCCGCCACTCGACGATCAGCTGGCGCTGATCAGACAGACGGCGGCCCAGAAAGTGATCCCGGCGTTTGTCGCGCCGCAAGAGTGCCAGCAGCTGATGAGCCAAAGTCCGGCAATGCTCTGCTGGCAGCACCGTTATTCGCTCTCCTCGCGCTGGGAGCGGGTCGCCTGACGCGCCGCCACCACGGAGTCATTGAACATTTACTCGCCGCTGCCGATAAACCCCTTATAAACACTGATTAATCTTCTTAATGCGCTTGTCATCTCAGCTCTTTTCGGCTGTAGTCTGCGCACGCTATTAAGAACATTCCTAAGCCGTCATCCGGCTACAGAGCAGCAGGCTAATCACAATGGATAATAACTCTGAGGTCATCTATCGCATGCTGGTACAAAGCGTGAATGATTACGCCATCACTATGCTAAAACCTGACGGTATCATCGGCAGCTGGAATCAGGGTGCTCAGCGCACGATAGGCTATACGCCAGACGAGATGATTGGCTGCAGCTTCGCCCTGTTGTATAGCGAAGAAGATCGCCGCCGGGGCCTGCCGCAGCGTGGGCTGGATATGGCTGCCACTGCCGGACACCATGAAAGCGAAGGCTGGCGCTATCGCAAAGATGGCAGTGCTTTCTGGGCACACGAGACGATCGACCCGATACGCAATGACGCCGGTCTGCTGGTGGGATACGCCTGTATAACCCGCGACTGTACTCAGCAGCAGGAGCAGCAGCGCAAAGAGCGGGAGCAGGAGATGCGCTTCCGCCTGCTGGTGGAGGGCGTTACCGATTACGCCATCTATATGCTCGATCATGACGGTAACGTGGTGAACTGGAATGCCGGGGCACAGCGCGCCAAAGGCTATGTGGCGGAAGAGATTGTCGGCCAGCATTTTTCCCGCTTCTACAGCGCCCAGGATCGCCTGAACCGTGTCCCGGAGCAGAACCTGCAAACCGCTTATCGCACCGGCCGCTTTGAAGATGAGGGCTGGCGCTACCGCAAGGATGGCAGCGCCTTCTGGGCGCATGTGGTGATCGACACGATCCGCGACGATCAGGGCAAGCTGCTGGGCTACGCTAAAATCACCCGCGACTGCACCGAACAGCAGCGCGTCCGCAGCCAGCAACGGGAGCAGGAGCAGCGTTTCCGTCTGCTGGTAGAAGGGGTCACCGATTACGCCATCTATATGCTCGATGTCGACGGCGTGGTGGTGAACTGGAATGCCGGTGCGCAGCGTGCCAAAGGGTACAAAGCGGATGAAGTGGTGGGTCAGCACTTCTCGCTGTTTTACAGTTCCCAGGAGCGGCTGAACCGCATCCCGGAAGCGAATCTCGGTATCGCGCTTAAGACCGGCCGTTTTGAAGATGAGGGCTGGCGCTACCGCAAAGATGGCAGCGCCTTCTGGGCGCATGTGGTCATCGACGCGATCCACGATGATGACGGTAAGCTGGTCGGCTTCGCTAAGATCACCCGCGACCGCACGGAACGCCGTGAGCAGGAGCAGCAGGTGCTGCGCGCCAGGGATCTGGCTGAAGCCCAGAGCACCCAGAAAACCGCGCTCTCTAAATTCCTGGATAACATCATCGCCAATATTCCCTCCTGCGTGATCGTTGAAGATGCGATCACCCGCGAGATCCTGCTGGTTAACGACCGCACTCAGCAGCTGTTCGGCCTGTCGAAATCGCTGATCGTCAACAAGCGCCCGCATGAATGTATGTCGCCCGAACTCAGCGATTACTTTAATAATCTGGCGGATGTTGCGCTGCGCAGTGAGGGCATGCATGAGCGTGAGCAGTTGCTGATGACCGCCAGCGGCGAACGCATTCTGCATACCCGCGCCACCGCGATTAACGGTCAGGATGCGCGACGTAACTACCTGATGCTGCTGGTGGAAGATGTCACTGACCAGCGCGCTGCTGATGCCCGTATTCACCATATGGCGCACCACGACAATCTCACCAGCCTGCCGAACCGCATTCTGTTCCGCCAGCGTCTGAGTGAAGCCTTGCGCACTGCCGGTCAGATACAGCGTCAGACTGCCGCGCTCTGCCTTGATCTCGATAACTTTAAAAATGTGAACGATGCGCTGGGCCACCAGATTGGCGACGAGTTGCTGCGCAGTGTGGCTAAGCGTCTGCGTAACGCGCTGCGTGACCAGGATACTCTGGCGCGTATCGGAGGCGATGAGTTCGCCATCGTGCTGCCTTCGGTGGCCAGTAATGAAGAGGCGAGCATTGTGGCGCAGCGCCTGATTGAGGCGATTCGCCCGCCGGTTAACGTTGAAGGCCATAATCTGTCGGTCGGGCTCAGCGTGGGGATTGCGCTCAGCACCACCATCACCAATACGCCGGAGCAGCTGCTGCGCTGTGCGGACATGGCGCTGTATGAAGCCAAACGCAACGGTCGCAACCGTTATGAGCATTTCACGCTGGAGATGGACGATGTGGCGCGCAGTCGACGCCTGATTGAAAACGATCTGCGCGATGCGATTAGCGGCGGGCATCTGCGGCTCTACTATCAGCCCATCACCAACGGTGATAACCGTACCATCATTGGCTATGAGGCGCTGATGCGCTGGCATCATCCGGTTCGCGGGCTGATCATGCCCAACGACTTCATCCCGATCGCTGAAGAGACCGGCCTGATTCATATGCTGGGGGCGTTTGCACTCTACGAAGCCTGTCGCGAAGCGGCGAGCTGGGAAGGGGAGCAGTCGGTCTCGGTTAACCTCTCACCGCTGCAGTTTAAAAACAGCTCGCTGGTGCCGGTGGTGGAAGGCGCGCTGAAAGAGTCGGGTCTCGATCCGGCGCGGCTGGAGGTTGAGATCACCGAATCGGTGCTGCTGGATGATTCGCTGGGTAATATCCGTACCCTGCAAAATCTCAAAGCGCTGGGCGTGCAGATTGCGCTGGATGATTTCGGCACCGGCTATTCGTCGCTGAGTTATCTGCGATCTTTCCCGTTCGACAAAATCAAAATCGACAAATCCTTTATCAATGATATGGGTGACAGCCGCGAGGCGCTGGCGATTATCCGCGCCATCACCGGCATGAGTCGCAGTCTGGATATCCAGATTACTGCCGAAGGGGTGGAGAGCGATGAGCAGTTCGCTAAGCTGCGCGATGAGGGCTGTACCCTGTTCCAGGGCTTCCTGTTCGGACGGCCTCAGCCGTCGGAACTGCGGCTGAAAACGCTGGGTTAATCCATACCGTGTTAATCATAGAGGCCATGCTGCTGGACCGGCGCATGGCTGAGATTATCGCGAATGCGCCGCACCGACTCGCGCACCACCAGCCTGCCATTCAGCAGCAGGCTGCCGGTGGGCGTGCCGGGATTCAGTCGCATCTCCTGCAACATTCTCACTGCCGCTGCGCCCAGCTCATCACGCGGCACCTGCACCGAGGTCAGCGGAATATCGTGGATAGCGGCCAGGTTAAAGCCATCCATACTCATCACCGAAATATCCTGCGGCACCCGCAGACCGGCCTGCTCCAGCGCAGTGACGGCGCCCGCCGCAATATAATCACCGCTGGCGAGAATTGCGGTCGGGCGCAGCGCATCAGGGCAATGGCGCAGATATTCACTCAGCCGCTCCGCCGCTTCATTGCTGCTGAAGCTGTTCAGGGTCAGCAGATGCTGGCGGCTGTCAAACCGCAGGTTCATGGCATGCCAGGCGTCGCGCACCCCCTGCAATCGCTGCTCCATGGTGTAGCGGCGTAAGCAATGCAGCGACAGGATCTGTCGGTGTCCCTGCTCAAACAGATAGCGCGCTGAGAATTCACCAATCAGCTGATGATGGGGCGAGACCGAAGGCAGACGCATTCGGCGATCGCGGGCGTTAATCAGCACGCAGGGTTTGTTCATCTCCGCCGCCAGTTGATGAATATGCTCATCATCAATGCCGATCAGCAGTGCCGCTTCGGTCTGCTGCATCTTATCGATAAACAGCGCGGCGTCACTTTCCACCTCCTCCAGCGGGCAGTAGCGCAGCCGCACCTCATGCGGCTCCACCGCCTGGCTGATCCCCTGAATCACTTTGTAGTAGAAAATGTCACTGCGTACATCAAAGGCGCGCGGCGGGGCAAAAACCATCAGGTTATTCAGCAGCAGGCGACCACTGTGCAGGTTGTTTAGCACGCCCTGTTGCTGCGCCACGGCCAGCACTTTGTCACGGGTGGCGGGCCGGGTATTGGCTTTACCCGCCAGCACCCGCGACACCGTACTGATGGAGACGCCGCTGAGTGCCGCAATCTCGCTTACTTTCAGCCTTTGTTTCATTCTGTGATCGCCTTCAAATCTGCTGATGAAAAATTTTTCATAACCTGCTGAATCGCGTCAGATAAGCGTTTCAGTCCCATTTTCTGCCGGGATTCAGCCTGCCATGAAAAGCGTTGCAAAAAAGTGTCTGTACCCACGTTTCGCACTTTTCTAAGTTCGTTACAGGACACGCGGTACGCCAGCAGGCGGTGTGCGTCATCAATGGCAATCAGGAGTGGCACAATGAGCCTCGAATCAACAACCAAACCCATCAGTGCATCCCGCACGGTGCGCGTGATTAAAAATTTACGCTGGTGGATGCTGGGAATGTTCCTGCTGGGTGTAACCGTCAACTACATCACCCGCAACTCGCTCGGCATTCTGGCACCGGAACTTAAAAACAGTCTGCACATGACGACCGAACAGTACTCCTGGGTGGTGGCGGCGTTTCAGCTGGCCTATACCCTGTTTCAGCCAATCTGCGGCTGGCTGATCGATGTGATCGGACTGAAGATGGGCTTCCTGATCTGTGCGCTGATCTGGTCGGTGACCTGTCTGCTGCACGCCGGCGCGGGAAGCTGGCTGCATCTGGCATTGCTGCGCTTTGTCATGGGCGCCTCTGAGGCGGCGGCAACGCCCGCGAACGCCAAAGCGATCGGTGACTGGTTTCCGAAAAAGGAGCGTCCGGTCGCGGCGGGCTGGGCGGGCGTCGGTTTTTCGATTGGTGCCATGCTGGCGCCACCGATTATTTATGTCGCGCACATAACGTTTGGCTGGCAGGGCGCCTTTCTGCTGACCGGCGGGCTGGGCCTGCTGTGGGTTGCGCTTTGGTGGTGGGGCTATCACTCGCCCGAGAGCCATCCTCGTCTCTCTGATGAGGAGCGGGCCTTTATTAATCAGGACAACGAAGCGATCGGGGAAAAACTGCCGTTCTTCACCGCGCTGAAAGTGATTGGTAAAGAGAAGAAATTCTACGGCATCGCCATCCCGGCTTTTCTGGCCGAACCGGCCTGGGCGGTACTGAGCTTCTGGGTACCGCTCTATCTGGCCAATGAGCGCGGCATGGATCTCAAGCAGATCGTGATGTTCGCCTGGCTGCCGTTTCTGGCCGCCGACCTCGGCAGCGTCGCCAGCGGCTATCTGACCAAAATCTATGTGCGCTGGTTTGGTCTCACCCGCGTCAATTCGATTGTCGCCAGTTCGGTGACCGGCGCACTGCTGATGGTCTCACTGGCGCTGATGACGCTGGTAAAAGATCCCTGGCTGGCGATCGCCCTGATCTCCGTCGGTGGCTTCGGCCATCAGGTGATCTCCTGCATGCTGAGCGCGCTGGTGGTGGAGCGTTTTGATCGCCGCCAGATGGCCACGGTCAACGGCATGCGCGGCTCCTGCGCCTGGATCGCCAGCTTTATCTTCTCGCTGATTATCGGTGTCACCGCCGATACCATCGGCTTCAATCCGCTGTTTGTGGCGATGGGCTTCTTTGACCTGATTGGTGCCGTTTTCCTGGTGATGCTGGTCGCCGAACGCCGCCAGCGCCCTGCTAACCCATAAGGATATCGTGATGAAAACCCTGAAGAACTGGACGCTGTATCAGCAGGCCGATCACTTTGTTGAACTCAAGGTCGAAGATCGTCACTTCCTGCGGCTTTACGTGCTGGAGGATAAGCTGATGCGCGTGCTGCTGAAGCGCGACGGTGAGCTGGCGCTGAACCGCACCTGGAGCATTGCGCCTGTCAGCGACGTGCCCTGGCAGGGGCGGGATCGTGAGGCGCTGGATGGCTTTACGCTGCCGGCATTTAAGGTTGAACACGATGCGCAGCAGTTGCGCATCAGCACGCAACGGCTGCGTGTCACGGTGCATCAGCCGCTCTGCCTGAGCTGGGAGCAGTTTGATGGTGAGAGCTGGCAGCCGCTGGCCGCCGACCGTCACACCGGTGCCTATCTGCTCAATGCGCACGGTGATGGAGTCGAGCACTATCAGCGTCGCCAGCCGCAGGATCGGGTTTATGGCCTGGGCGAGAAGAGCGGCGACCTGAACCGCGTTAACCGCCGTTTTGAGATGCGTAATCTGGACGCCATGGGCTACAACGCCGCCAGCACCGATCCGCTCTATAAACATATTCCGTTTACCCTGACGCAGCGCGATGACATCAGTTTTGGCCTGTTCTATGACAACCTGAGCAGCAGCTGGCTCGATCTGGGGAATGAGCTGGATAACTACCATCTCCCTTATCGCCGTTACCGCGCCGAAGCGGGCGATCTTGATTACTACATGATGCTGGGCCCGACGCTGCTCGACGTCACCAAAGCCTTTGTGCGTCTGACCGGTCGCACCCTGTTTCAGCCGAAGTGGAGCCTGGGCTACAGCGGGTCCACCATGCACTACACCGACGCGCCCGACGCACAACAACAGCTGCAATCCTTTATCCGTCTGTGTCGCGAGCATGAAATTCCCTGCGACTCGTTCCAGCTCTCTTCGGGTTACACCTCGATTAACAACAAGCGCTACGTCTTCAACTGGAACTACGACAAAGTCCCGAATCCCAATGCGCTGAGCGACGCGTTTCATACTGCCGGAATGAAGCTGGCGGCCAACATCAAACCCTGCCTGCTGCAGGATCATCCGCGCTATCAGGAAGTGGCCGCGCAGGGGCTGTTTATTCGCGACTCTGAGCAGGATCGTCCTGAGCGTTCGGTGTTCTGGGACGATGAGGGATCGCACCTCGACTTCACTCATCCGCAGGCGGTGCGCTGGTGGCAGGAGAATGTCACCCGGCAGCTGCTGGAAAAGGGCATCGATTCCACCTGGAATGACAACAACGAATATGAGGTGTGGGATGGCGAAGCGCGCTGTCACGGTTTTGGTCAGCCGATCGCCATCAAGCATATCCGGCCGGTAATGCCGTTGCTGATGATGCGCGCCTCAATGGAAGCCCAGCAGCAGTTTGCACCGGACAAACGCCCTTATCTGATCTCCCGTTCCGGCTGCGCCGGGATGCAGCGCTATGTACAGACCTGGAGCGGCGATAACCGCACCAGCTGGCAAACCCTGCGCTACAACATCCGCATGGGACTGGGGATGAGCCTCTCCGGGCTGTTTAACGTCGGGCACGATGTGGGTGGCTTCTCGGGCGATAAGCCGGATGCCGAGCTGTTTGTGCGCTGGGTTCAGAACGGCGTTATGCATCCGCGCTTTACTATCCACTCCTGGAATGACGATCACACGGTAAACGAGCCCTGGATGTACCCGGAGGTCACACCGATGATCCGCGAGGCGATCCGGCTGCGCTATCGCCTGATGCCCTACCTCTATAACCTGGCGTGGCAGGCCAGTGTGGAGGATGAGCCGATGCTGCGTCCGACCTTCCTCGATCATGAGCAGGATCCGCTGACCTATCAGGAGTGTGATGACTTTATGCTGGGGCGCGATCTGCTGGTCGCCAGCGTAGTAGAGCAGGGCGCGCGCAGTCGTGAAGTCTATCTGCCCCGTAACCGCGGCGGCTGGTATGACTGGCACAGCGGCAAGGCATTTGCGGGCGGTGAGACTATCACGCTGGATGCGCCGCTGGATCGGCTGCCGCTGCTGGTGCGGGCCGGTGCGGTGATCCCGCTGGGCGAGTGCGAAAGCACCACCGATGCGCGGCGCGACACGGTGCGGCAATGGCAATTATGGCCTGCCCCCGAAGGCGTGCAGACACAAGGCGAAATGTTTGATGACGATGGCGAGAGCCACGGCTGGCAACAGGGTAATGCGCTATGGCTTCGCTGGACGCTCTGCAGCAGCGCTACGCGTATCGATCTGACGGTGGAAAAACGTGGAGATTACCAGCCAGCCTGGCGGGAGATCGCGCTGTTACTGCCTGCGGGTGAAAGTCGTGAACTGTGGGTGAATGGCGTGAAAGCCGCGAGTTACCGGCTGGAATAGCGGTGCAGTGGTGTCAGCAAGACGGCAATAAGATCGGCCCCGAAAAGGGGCCGATAAACATTATTCTGCGTGGTTCTCGGTGCTCATGCGGCCCAGATCTTTATCGACCAGGAACAGACCGTTGCCGCTGTTGCTGACCAGCGCCAGTTTATCCAGCACGGTTTTGAACAGCTTCTCTTCTTCATGCTGCTCGGCAACATACCACTGCAGGAAGTTGAAGGTAGAGTAATCCTGTGAGGTCATGGCAGCATGGGCCAGTTCATTGATTTTGCTGGTGATCAGCTGCTCATGCTCCAGCGCCTGCTGCAGAATTTCATTCAGTGAAGTGAAAGAGACTGGCGGCGCAGCGATGGTACCCAGCACCGGCATGCCGCCGGTATCGCTCAGGTAATCAAACAGACGCTGCATATGCTGCATCTCTTCGCGTGAATGCATCTTCAGGAAGGAAGCGGCACCCTCAAAGCCTTTGTCGCTGCACCAGGCGCTCATTTGCAGATAAAGATTGGCAGAGAAAAATTCCAGGTTCAGCTGGTCGTTTAAACGCCCAGTCATTTCAGCAGTCAGCATGGCCGAGTCCTTTTAAGAAGATGTTAAATAAACAGGTATAGTCGGTGAATTATGCATCAAATATGTTAGTAAAGCGAAGGCTTTTCCGCAAAAACAGCCAGTTTATCTGATTGATTTAAATAGAATTATTTCATAAATTGAATGCGAGCGATTCTCATTCTGCATCACTCCTTATCGGGCAACAAAATCAGGGTTTCAGCACCATGATAGTGCGCCCGGTCGCTATCCTGCTGGTGCAATAGCCGCTGAAGCTGGAGAAATAGCGGTCATCTGATGACGCGCCGGAAATATCACGTTGCCGTCAGAAAAAGATTTTTCGATGAGCCATAACAGGTATGGCGTGGATTAAACGCCCGGTGGTGACAGCAGGGCCATTAATAATCGCGCACCGATCGGCTCTGGCATAAATCATGCTTAGAACTCAGTTCCATATATTGAAACTTGCCACGGCAGGGAACAGGCGGCAAGCCAGGTTATCAGGAGAAAATAATGTCAGATGAAAGTGTGGTTAGTCCGGTAAAAATGACGGCGACCAGAGGCAGTTATATCGCGTTAATTTTTGCCATCCTGTTTTTCTCAGGACTGTTTTATAACGTCGAGGGTCTTTCATGGCTGGGCGCCTTTGACTTCACCACGCTGGGCGGCAGCTTTGGCACCATGAAAGAACCCGCCAGCAACACCTTTCTTGGCGCAGGCGGACTCAGTGCCAAAGCGGGTTTCCTGTTTGCGCTGTCGCTGACGCCCACGGTGATGCTGGCGCTGGGCGTGCTGGAAATCTTCACCCACTACGGCGCGATTCGCGCGGCGCATCGGTTGCTGACGCCACTGCTTAAGCCGCTAATGGGGCTGCCGGGCCATTGCGGTCTGGCATTAATCACCGACCTGCAAAGTACCGACGCGGGCGCGGCATTAACCAAAGAGATGGCCGACCAGAAACAGATCGGTAAAAAAGAGGTGGTGGTGATGAGTGCCTGGCAATATTCCGGTGCCGGCTTAATCAATAATTACTTCGCCATCGGCTCCGCGCTGTTCGCCTCAATGACGCTGCCGATTATTATTCCGCTGTTATTAATGTTCGTGCTGAAATTTGTCGGTGCGGCGATAACGCGCGCTGTGTTAAACAGTGTTTATAAGAAGGATTTCGCCGATGGAAAATAAAATCACGACCAGCAGTAATCCCTTTGATGTGTTTGTGACCGGCGCGCGTAAAGGCTTTCACATCGCCATTCACAACCTGATGCCAAATGTGGTGATGGCCTATGTGCTGGCAGAAGTGCTCAATCTGCTCGGCATCATGCAATTTCTCGGGCACGTTTTTGCGCCAGTGATGGGGCTGTTCGGCCTGCCGGGCGAGGCGATTACAGTGCTGCTCACCGCCTGGCTCTCATCGTCGGCGGGCACCGGCGTAGCGGTGAGTCTGCTGACCAAAGGGCTGCTGACCGGCGCGGATATCACGATTCTGGCCCCGGCGATTTTCCTGATGGGATCGCAGCTGCAATATATGGGACGGCTGCTGGGCGTGGCCGATGTGCCAAAAAAATACTGGCCGCTGCTGATGCTGGTGAGCATCATCAACGCGCTGATCGCAATGTCTGTTATGCGTCTGTTTATTCAGGAGTAACGCTGTGTCTAAGGTATTAGAGCATTACCACTATTTGCACGAAATTCCGGAGCTGGGTTTTCAGGAGGTGAAAACCTCGGCCTACATCGCCGATCAGCTGGAGAAAGCGGGCCTGAAGGTGACGCGCAATATCAATAACACCACGGGCATTGTGGCCGAGATCGACAGCGGTGTGCCGGGTCCGGTGCTGGCGCTGCGCGCGGATATGGATGCGCTCGGGCACATCATTGATGGCGTGCCGTGTGCGCGCCACACCTGCGGTCACGACGGTCACTCTTCGGTCGTGCTGACGGCGGCGACGGCTCTGCTGCAGGAGGGCGCGGTGAAACGTGGCCGGCTGAAGATCCTGTTCCAGCCCGCCGAGGAGCTGGGCGCCGGTGCGCTCTCAATGATCGAAGGTGGCGCACTGGATGATGTGGAGATGATTCTGGGGTTCCATCTGCGTCCGCTGGAGGAGTGCGTGGTCGGCCAGGCGGTGCCTGCGGTGCTCTACTCAGCCTGCAGCACGCTGGAAGCGACCATCAAAGGCCAGCCCGCCCATGCGGCGCGTCCGCACCTTGGGGTGAATGCGCTGGATGCTGCCGTACAGGCGGTTCAGGCGGTCAACGCCATCCACCTCTCGCCCGGCCTGACCTGGAGCGTTAAAGCGACCCGCTTCCTGTGCGATGCCGGTGTCACCAATTCGGTGCCGGATGAAGCCCGCGTAGTGTGGGATCTGCGTTCGCAGGAGAACGGGCCGATGACGCTGCTGAAAGAGCAGGTCACGCGCGCCATTACTCACAGCGTGGCGGCACTGGGTGCCAGCGCCGAGGTCCGCGTATTAAAAGAGATGCCCGCCGCCGAGATTGATGATGAGGCGACGGCGGTGATCCGCGCCGCGATCGTCGAGGTGCTGGGCGAAGAGGGCGCGCTGCCAACCCGAACGACGCCAGGCAGCGAGGACTTTTTCTACTATCCGGTGAAGCGTCCGGGTGTAAAAGCGGGCTTCTGGGGACTGGGCACCAACCTGACGCCAGGATTGCATCATCCCGACATGCATTTTGATCTCGACTCGCTGGAGATTGGTGTGCAGATCTTTAAAGCCTGCGTCAGAAAGGTGCTGGGATAGATATAAACGTTGCCCGGCTCGCGGCGGGCAACGCATTCCAGTCAGGCTGGTACCCACGGCCCTGCCAGCGGGGGCTGAGGAAAACCACCGGTAAGAATACGCAGCTCCGCATCGCGCGGGGTATTATCGCCCGCACCCTGAATGCTGACGATATCCTGTGGGCAGGCGGAAAAAGCCACATAGCAATCCATTTCCGCGCGAAGAATGATGTAATCCCCCGGACGCGTCACCACCGGTAGCGTTTTTAGCGTTATGCCGTCTGGCTGCACCTGAATATTCATAAAAATATTAAACGACGCCAGATTGCCGTGCGGCAGCTTCACGCCCAGCGCCGCCATTCCCTCAAACAGATTGTCATGGCAGTTGCGGTGCGGTTCGGTACAGCCCAGCAGTTCATAGCGGCGTGCATCGCAGGCTGCCATAAAGGTGTCGTGTACGCCCGGCGAGGTATCCGCTACCAGTGTCAGAATGGGATGGCGCTGGCTGGTGATAAAACTGTCGCCCACCCGGGGATTAAGGCGCTGGTTCCAGACCCGTGATGCCTCCATCGACATATATTCAGTCAGGTCGGCTGCGTTATACGCCCAGCAATCCACCACCTGTGTGCCGTGCAGATTGATGACCTGCACGGCTTCGCCCTTGCGCAGTAATACGGCTTTACCGTGACGTGCGGGGACTAGCAGCGCATCGCGCTGCTGATATTCAACTGACATACTATTCTCCTGATCAATGTGGCAGAGTGCGACGGTAGCGCGTCATACGAAATTCAATACGGCGTGTCAGCCAGTCGAGCAGGCTGTTGAGTACCCAATAGCAGAGCGCAACGGTGAGGTAGATCTCCAGCGGAGCATAGGTGGCGGAGATCGCTTCTTTGGCCGCGTACATAAACTCCTGTACTGAGACGATAGAGAGCAACGCGGAGTCCTTGATCAGACCGATCAGCAGCCCAACCAGTGGTGAGAGCATTTGTGGCAGCGTTTGTGGCAGTGCCACGTCACGCAACTGCTCCATCCGGCTCAGCCCCAGTACGCGGCTCGCTTCCCACTGACCGCGCGGCAGCGTCTTGATCGCGCTGCATATGACCTGGGCAACGTAGGGGGCGTAGTAGAGCGTCAGCGCGAGCACGCCTGCCTGAGACGAGCTGAAAGTGAGGTTATATTCTGGCAACACGAAATAGAGCAGGTAGATCACCACCAGCAGCGGCAGCGCCTGGGTCAGCGCACTGTATAAACGCAGCAGCTTTCGCCAGAAAGCGGGCGCGCGCAGCATCCCGACCGCCATGATGACGCCCCACAGTAACGAACAGAGGGCCGCGACGGCGCAGAGTTGCAACGTCACTGCCATTCCTTCGCCGAGTGACGGCAGCGCCGTAAGAATCGCCTGCCAGTCCATCATGTGCGTTTCCCTCTGCGTTCGAGTTGATGCACGATGCGCATCAGCGGCAGCGCAATCAACAGATAGCCCGCAGCCACCAGCAGTAATACCTGTGTTGCCTCATAGGTGCGGGCGATCACGATCTGTCCGGCATAGGTCAGTTCGGTGAGCGCCACCACCGATGCCAGCGGCGTGGTCTTGAGCAGAATGGTAAATTCGCTCACCAGCATCGGCAGGCTGGCGCGCACGACCTGTGGATTAATGACGTACCACCAGGTCAGCCACCGGCTCAGTCCCAGCGTGCGTGCAGCTTCGCGCTGACCGCGTGTCACCAGACCCTGATTCACGCGCAAAATCTCCGCCACGTAAGCGCCACTATTTAAGCCAATGGCGACCACCGCCGCCAGCATGGGGTGTCCGCCAAGACCAAGGCGTGGCAGGGTGAAAAAGACTACAAACAGCTGCACGATGGCGGGGGTGCCGCGCATCAGGCTGACGTAGAGACGTCCTGCACCGCGCCACAACCAGAAGCGTCGCAGCTGAAGAAAGCAGCCGAGCTGGCCCAACACCAGGCTAAGCAGCGCCGCCAGCACAGTGAGAGAGAGCGTCATCAGCAGGCCATGTCCCAGTTCGGGCAGGGCGCTGACGACCTGTTCGTTCAGCCCCATCACCGGCTACTCCCTGTTAAAATCGGACAGATTTTCCGCAACAGCAAGGCGAAGCGGCGCAGGCTGGTCATTACCCTCAATTCCGGTATTGCAGGCGGAAACGACAAACTGCATATCCATGGTGACGCGGCAGGTAACCGCGTCGCCCGCGCGGGTCAAATTGGGTTCAGGCAGGATCTCGCCCGCCTGCGTGAGTCTGACGTGCATGAAGAGATTGATAGGATCGGGCAGCTTCGGCACCCGGATGCCGAGACGTGACAGCTCAAGACTTACCGCCTCGACACATCCCTCATCCTGATAACCCCGGGAGGCGAGGAAGTCGCGCGTCGAAGCGGGAAGCAGCAGGTCGTGGCGTTTTACGCTATCTTTGCCCAGCACCATCATCGGACGGCGGCGATTGTTAACCAGGCGCATGCCGGAGCCGAGCAGATAGCTGTTGCTAAAGACGCGGGTGTGGTGAACCGAGAGCCATACCGCCGGATCCAAAAGGCTGAACCCGAAAAGCGACGCCACCGCGCCCGGCGCCAGCGCACTGATGCGTAGCAGCTGGCCGCGCAGCACCTGAATTGCGCCGACATCACCCGCTGCGACGGTGAGCGGAGCGGCAACCGGACGCGGCACCTCTTCCGTAAAACCTTCACGCATAAGCAGCATGGTTGACCTCCGCAGGCTCGTCGTCATGGATCTCAATGGCGATCGGCGTGACCTGCAGGCCGTTGCCGGGAATGATGTCCTGTGGACAGGAGGAGACGGCGCAGATGAGATCGCACAGCGCCTCGAACACGATCCGGTCACCGGCCCGACTGTGTGGATCGGTGACCTCCATGCGTCCGTCGGCGGTCACCGGGCCGTTCTGAAACAGGTTGAACGGTTCCGGTAATGAGTAATAGGTGATGCCGTGCGCCTTCATGCCTTCCAGCAGATTATCGACACAGTTGCGATGGCCCTCTATGCCGAAATCGACGCTGAAACGGGTGCGATCGCAGGCGGGGACATTGGCATCGTGAATGCCAATGGTGTCGGAGACGATGCGCAGCAGCGGGCGGTTGTCGCTGGACCAGAGTGCATCCCCTGGCTTGAAGAAAAGCGAGCGCAGATGCTGGCGGGTATGCACCGGCGAGAGCTTCTCATTATGATTAGCCGCATTCACCGCAACGAAGTCAGCGGCCTGCTGCCCCTCGCTGTCGATGATGATAATCCGCTGGCCTTTACGAACCTGAAAGGTGCGGCCGTGCCCGGCGGGTACCGAGAGAGAGTGATGACTCATCGCTTACTCCATGGGAATAAAGTTGCTGGCGGGCACAGTAAAGGTGGTGCCGAGATACTGCTTCTGAAGCACTCCAAGTTTGCCGCTCTGCTGCATGGCCAGAATATGGTCACTGAGTGCCTTGTTCAGACTGAGGTCCTCTTTACGCGTGGCCCAGGCCATCCACTGCGAAGGCCCCACTTCGCCGGCCTGCGCGATTTTGTCGGGATACTTCTTCACGATGGGGGCCAGCACCGCAATATCATCCAGAACAAAGTCGGCACGCTTCGTCATCAGCGTGCTCACGGTTTGATCCAGGGTATCGACACTGATAATGGTAATTGGGGGTTTGCCTGTTTTTTTCAGCTCGTTATTGAAGTTTTTCAGCAACTGTTCCGGCACGCTGGCGCTCTTAACTGCACCACGCAACCCTGACAGGCGCTGGGGAGAGAGAGTGAGTTTGCTGAACTTTTCGGCGTCGCTTTTACGCATCAGGACGCCGTTAACCGTTTTGCTGTAGGGCACGGTAAACAGCACTTTTTTCGCACGCTCAGCGGTGACGTTGAGTGAAGATCCTTCCGCGTTGAAAGAGCCGGAGATCAGACCGGGAAGAATGCCGCTGAAGGCGGTTTTCTGAAACTCCAGTTTCACGCCCAGATCGTCGGCAAAAGATCGCATGATGGCCACGCTATAACCGGTGACCTCACCTTTGTCACTGGTGTATTCATAGGGTGGAAAGGTCGGGTCGATACCGACAGTGATTTTGCCGGCACTCTTAATGTCCGAGAGCGTATCAGCCTGCGCCGCACTGACGGCAAGCAGCGCAGTGATGAGCAGTGCAATTTTTTTCATTATGCTGGTCCCTGGTATTGGTGAAGGTCACCTGTACCTGAGCAGATTTTGTGCCACGTTGTGACAGCGGAGAGGCAGAAGGCAGGCGCGCGTCCTGCTTTTATAAACAGAATCAGTGAGAAACATACGTTTCTCATTATGATATTTATTTTTCTTTTGTTTCTTTGACAGTTTAAGCGGTCAGACATGCCGGACAGCGGTGCACCTTTTCAGGGCATCAGTTGAACAAAAATGCGCCAGGATGGCGCGCTATTCGAGCTCGTCGAGCTGCTGGTGCAGAACTTCGATGGCGGCGAGACGATCGCTGCCCGCCTTGCCTGAATGGCGCGCCACCAGCGAGCAAAGCAGGTTACAGACGCCGGAAAGCGCCACGGTGCTGTCGAAAATCAGACTGCCGTCGGTGTGGCAGCGCAGTGTCCAGCGCGCGTGGCGTGCTGGTTTGCCCGCCAGTGCATCGGAGAGATAGAGCATAGGAACCTGCTGCGCACTGAGTGCCGTCATCGCCGCATCCAGCGCGGGCATCCGGCGGCGCAGACCGACGCAGATTGCCATATCCTGCGGGCCGAGAGCCGCCAGCTGTTCGGCCAGCGAATCGCCCGCGCGTGGCAGCAGCGAAACGCTGGGATGGACGTGCAGCAGATCACGATAGATCAGGGCAGCGATAGTCTGGCTGTGACGCCAGCCCAGCACCACGACGCGACGCGCCCCCGCTATCGCCTCAACACACGCCTGCAGCGTTTCCCCCTCCAGCGAGCGGAAGGTATTGACCAGATTGGCAATCTCTTTTTCAAGATGGTGCTGCATCAGGCTATCGAAGGGCGAGGCACTCGAGCCTGAGTGCAGATAAAGAGGCGAGCCGCTGTTCTGCATCTCCCGCGCCTGACGACGCGCCGCTTCGTAGCTCTCATAGCCGAGATGACGGAAAAAGCGCGTGGCAGTCGCTTTGGAGACGCCCGCACTCTGCGCCAGTTCCGTGGCGGTATTCATCGCCAGCTGGCCGGGTGCCGCGAGCAGTACTTCCGCCAGCCGTTGTTCGTGAAGGGAAAGCTCATCCCAGTATTGTCGAATACGGCCCTCCAGGGGGACCGGTCTGGCGCTCATGGGTGATTCCCTGAAAATGAAAACCTTTATCCTGCACAGTGTGTGCCGGGTTGTCATCTGTTTTGACCACTGCGCGCCGGGGGGCAACAATTTCCGCCGCCGCTGTTCGCCGCCGCGTGCAAAATATTGTATGCTATGCCGCCTTAAAGCTGACCAGGTAACCGGAATTCACGCCAATGTAACTTCGCGCTGACCCGCCAACGATGAAAGATCGTTTTTGGCACCGTTTACCCGCCGGTAAGGTTCTGCCGGCCACCGTGATTTATCAGCAGCGCCAGTAAGTTGCGCTGCCTATTGAGAAGAATTCCATGTCTAATCCCTTTTTAGAAGAGGTGGCACGCCGCCGCACCTTCGCGATCATTTCGCACCCGGATGCCGGTAAAACCACCATTACCGAAAAAGTGTTGCTGTTCGGACAGGCTATCCAGACCGCCGGTACGGTAAAAGGCCGTGGCTCTAACCAGCACGCTAAGTCGGACTGGATGGAGATGGAGAAGCAGCGTGGTATCTCCATTACCACCTCGGTGATGCAGTTCCCCTATCGCGATAGCCTGGTGAACCTGCTGGATACCCCGGGTCACGAAGATTTCTCGGAAGATACCTACCGTACGCTGACCGCGGTTGACTGCTGTCTGATGGTGATTGATGCCGCTAAAGGCGTTGAGGATCGTACCCGTAAGCTGATGGAAGTTACCCGTCTGCGCGATACGCCGATCCTGACCTTCATGAACAAACTTGACCGTGACATCCGCGACCCGATGGAAGTGCTGGATGAGGTGGAAAGCGAGCTGAAAATTGCCTGCGCACCGATCACCTGGCCTATCGGCTGCGGCAAGCTGTTCAAAGGGGTTTATCACCTCTACAAAGATGAGACCTATCTCTACCAGACCGGTAAAGGCCATACCATTCAGGATGTCCGCATCGTGAAGGGGCTGAACAACCCGGACCTCGACACCGCAGTCGGTGACGATCTGGCGGCACAGCTGCGTGAAGAGCTGGAGCTGGTACAGGGCGCATCGCACGAGTTTGAGCAGGAAGCCTTCCTGAGCGGCAAGCTGTCGCCGGTCTTCTTCGGCACCGCGCTGGGTAACTTTGGCGTTGACCATATGCTGGATGGCCTGGTGGCATGGGCACCGCGTCCGATGCCGCGTGACACCGACACCCGTACGGTAGAGGCGAAAGAAGAGAAGTTCACCGGCTTCGTGTTTAAGATCCAGGCCAACATGGACCCGAAACACCGCGACCGCGTGGCCTTTATGCGTGTGGTGTCCGGTAAATATGAAAAAGGGATGAAGCTGCGTCAGGTGCGCACCGGCAAAGATGTGGTGATCTCCGACGCCCTGACCTTTATGGCGGGCGACCGTTCGCACGTTGAAGAAGCGTATCCTGGCGATATCATCGGCCTGCATAACCACGGCACCATTCAGATTGGCGACACCTTTACTCAGGGTGAAAACATGAAGTTCACCGGTATTCCGAACTTCGCGCCAGAGCTGTTCCGCCGTATTCGTCTGCGCGATCCGCTGAAGCAGAAACAGCTGCTGAAAGGGCTGGTTCAGCTGTCTGAAGAAGGTGCGGTACAGGTGTTCCGTCCGGTGCATAACAACGATCTGATCGTGGGCGCGGTCGGGGTGCTGCAGTTCGATGTGGTGGTTGCCCGTCTGAAAAGCGAATATAACGTCGAAGCGATCTACGAAGCGATCAACGTCTCTACGGCGCGCTGGGTTGAATGCAGCGACGCGAAAAAGTTTGAGGACTTCCAGCGTAAAAACGAAGTTAACCTGGCGCTCGATGGCGGCAATAATTTGACTTATATCGCGCCAACCATGGTTAATCTTAATATTACGCAGGAACGTTACCCCGACGTCCGTTTCCGCAAAACGCGCGAGCACTAATCGCCTGTTTCCGGGCCATTCCAGCGGGGAGTGGCCCTGTTTTCCTCCTTCCAGACTCCTCCTAAAAACCCCGTTTTTCTTCTGTTTTGACGTGTGATCAACCAGTTAGCCAGGCAAATTGCAAAATGCCGTCTATGATTACTCTATCGGACGGCGGAAGAGACTTCTCTTGTCCTTACGTCCTGTAACGCAGCGGCACCTGTGCCTCTGTTGCGCCCACAGTTTTTGGGTGAGTTAACTGATAGAAGGAAGATATCGATGAACAAGACTAAGATTGCTAAAACCCTGATGGCCGCCATGATTGGCTCAGCACTGATCAGCGGCAGCGCACTGGCTGACGAATCAATGTCGCAGAAAGCGTCACAGACAGCCGACAGCGCGGGTTCAAAAATCGATAGTTCTATGAAAAAAGTCGATGGTTATATGGATGACAGCGGCATCACCGCCAAAGCCAAAGCGGCGCTGGTAGATGATGACGCAATTAAAAGCACGGATATCTCGGTAAAAACGCATAGCGGCGTCGTGACCTTAAGCGGTTTCGTCACCTCACAGGATCAGGCTGAGAAGGCTGTGGCTGTGGTGCAGAAAATCGAAGGTGTTAAATCCGTCAGCGACAAACTACACGTCAGAGACAGCAAAGCATCATCAATGAAAGGTTATGCGGGCGATACCGCCACGACCAGCGAAATTAAAGCTAAGCTATTAGCGGATGACATTGTTCCGTCGCGCAACGTAAAAGTTGAGACCACCGACGGCGTTGTTCAGCTTTCAGGGCAGGTTGCTAATCAGGCACAGTCAGATCGTGCAGAAAGCATTGCTAAAGCCATTGAAGGCGTGAAAAGCGTTAAGAATGACCTGACGGTTAAATCTTAAGCTTGCGTACGGCCACTTCTGTGGCCGTACGAATAAAAGATACCCATCCGGGGATGAAATAAGCAGATCGATTTTAAAATATTCGATTTTTAAATAGGGTAAGGAGAGGCTTATGTTTCGTTGGGGCATTATTTTTCTGGTGATCGCACTGATCGCTGCAGCGTTAGGTTTTGGCGGTTTAGCGGGCACAGCAGCATGGGCAGCTAAAGTTGTCTTCGTCGTTGGTATTATCCTGTTCCTCATCAGCCTGTTTACCGGCCGTAAAAAGCTTTAGCCGATGAGTCCTGCAGTGTAATGCAACGCAAAGCATAGAGCGGAGACCAGTCATCTGTAGCGACTGACGTGAAGAGAGGGACACCTTCACATCGCTGCAAGGTAAGCCAGCCCAGCTGGCCTGCCGGTTAAAGGAACATATGACTGGTTCTCCGGAATGCTGCCGTCTTTAACGGATCGATCCTCCAGCAGACCCGGAACCGCTTTTTGAGGTTCGCACAGTGGGTATACGCATTCCTGTCACGCTCGGCGCCATTGAACCTCTGGCCCTGACTCCGTTTAAATCTCAGAAAATTGCGCTGGTTTGTGAAGGCGGCGGTCAACGCGGCATTTTCACCGCAGGCGTCTTAGATGAATTTCAGCGTGCCCGATTCAACCCCTTTCAGCTGATGCTCGGCACCTCTGCCGGTGCACAAAATCTTTCTGCCTTTGTCTGTGGTCAGCCCGGCTATGCCCGACGTGTGATTACCCGCTATACCACCAGTAAACTCTTTTTTGATCCGCTGCGCTTTGTGCGTGGTGGCAATCTGATCGACCTCGACTGGCTGATAGATATCACGCGCAGTGAATTTCCGCTGGCGATGAGCAGCGCGGAGCAGCTGTTCTCCAGCGGCCGCGAGTTTTATATGTGCGCCTGCCGCAGTGACGACTACACGCCTGGCTACTTCAACCCGACCGCCGATAACTGGCTGGATCTGATCAAAGCCTCCAGTGCCATTCCCGGTTTTTACCGACTGGGGGTCAGTCTGGAAGGAATCAGCTATCTCGATGGCGGCATCAGCGATGCGATTCCGGTGCGTGAAGCCGCCCGCCGTGGCGCTGATACCATTGTGGTGATCCGCACCGTGCCGTCGCAGATGTTCTATACCCCGAAATGGTTTAAGCGGATGGAACGCTGGCTCAGCACCGGCGCACTGCAGCCGATGATCAACGTGCTGAATAAGCATGAACAGAGCTATCGGGAAATTCAGCAGTTCATTGAGAATCCGCCCGATGATTTGCGCATTATCGAAATCTTTCCGCCGCATGCGCTGGCCAGCAGTGCGCTGGGAAGCCGCATCGCTTCACTGAATCAGGATTATCATCTGGGACGGCGTTGCGGTCGCTATTTCCTCGCCACGCTGGGCCAGTGGCTGAGCGATGCGGAACCGATGACCACGGCGCGTATCGTTACGCCGCCTGCTCCGGCAGCCAATGCACCCGATACCCGCCTCATCATCACACCGCCGCTGGCGGATAATGATGCTGATTACGACAAAGGATCGCTGGCATGAAGTTTATCGATACGCACTGCCACTTCGATTTTCCGCCGTTTGAAGGGGATATCTCTGGCAGCCTGGCACGTGCTGCAGAAGCTGGCGTGGAAAAGATTATCGTTCCGGCGATCGATGCCAGCCGCTTTGAGCAGGTCTGCGCGTTAGCCGCTGCGCAACCGGCGCTTTATGCCGCGCTGGGCCTGCATCCGATCGTTATCGAAAATCATCAGGAGGCCCATCTCGACCAGCTGGAAACCTTACTGCAACAGCGGCCGCGTAAGCTGGTGGCGATCGGCGAGATCGGGCTGGATCTCTATCGCGACGATCCGCAGTTTGATAAGCAGCAACGCTTTCTTGAGGCGCAGCTTAAGCTGGCGAAAGCGTATCAGCTGCCGGTGATCCTGCATTCGCGCCGCACTCATGACAAGCTGGCGCAGATTCTGCGTCGTTACGATCTGCCGCGCCGTGGTGTGGTGCATGGTTTCGCGGGCAGCCTGCAGCAGGCGCAGGCCTTTATTAAGCTGGGTTATGCGATTGGCATCGGCGGGACCATTACCTATGAACGCGCCAGCAAAACCCGCCAGACTGTGGCGCAGCTGCCGCTCTCTTCGCTGCTGCTGGAAACCGATGCACCCGATATGCCGCTGCAGGGCTTTCAGGGCCAGCCTAATCGTCCGGAGCGGGCGCGTCAGGTGTGGGAGGTGCTCTGCAGCCTGCGTGAAGAGTCACCGGAGGAGATTGCCGATGCGCTGTGGCACAACAGTCAGCAGCTATTTCAGCTCGATCCCGCTTTCCCGGCGCTGCGCAACTGACCGCCCGTGTCTCACCCGACCTGCAGCCTTCGCGCTTAAATGTGATAATAGTAACATTGCATCCGCTGGCGTATAATAACCACCAAGCCTTGTTATCTGTAATGTTAGTCACAGTAAACGTGGCAATGTTGCACTAATTTCTTATTCCTATGTGACTCCTGGCACATATCAGGCCGCACCAGAGTGTTATTATTATAACATTCCGCCGGCGAGCCGGTGGGTTGCACCCCGATCCTTTGGAGAGCCTCATGACCGATATCAAAGACCTTGCCCTGCGCGCCCTGAAACTGATGGATTTAACCACCCTGAATGACGACGACACCGACGCAAAAGTGGTCGCCCTGTGTCATCAGGCCAAATCCCCTGCAGGCAACACCGCCGCAATCTGTATCTATCCGCGTTTTATTCCGATTGCCCGTAAAACGCTGCGCGAGCAGGGTACCCCGGAGATCCGCATCGCCACGGTGACTAACTTCCCGCACGGCAATGACGACATTGATATTGCGCTGGCAGAAACCCGCGCCGCTATCGCCTACGGTGCCGATGAAGTGGATGTGGTGTTCCCGTATCGTGCGCTGATCGCCGGTAACAGTCAGGTCGGTTTCGATCTGGTAAAAGCCTGTAAAACCGCCTGTGCCGAAGCAGATGTGCTGCTGAAAGTGATCATCGAAACCGGTGAACTGAAGCAGGAAGCGCTGATCCGTCAGGCCTCTGAGATTGCCATTGATGCCGGTGCCGATTTCATTAAAACCTCTACCGGTAAAGTGCCGGTTAACGCCACGCCTGAAGTGGCGCAGATCATGATGAACGTGATCCGCGATAAAGGCGTCAGCCAGCAGGTTGGCTTTAAGCCCGCTGGCGGCGTGCGCACCGCTGAAGATGCCGCTATCTATCTGAAAATGGCGGAAGAGACGCTGGGTGCCGACTGGGCCGATGCGCGTCATTTCCGCTTTGGTGCATCAAGCCTGCTGGCGAGCCTGCTCAACACCCTGGGTCATGACAGCGACACCAGCAAAGCGGGTTACTGATCCTTCAGGCGGTCGCTGACCGCCTGTTCCCCATCCTGATTTCCCTGAACCAGGGGGTTACCTTGTTCCTGCCACAAGAAATAATTCGCAAAAAACGTGACGGCCATGCGCTGACTGAAGAGGAAATTCGCTTCTTCATCAATGGTGTGCGTGATAACACCGTCTCGGAAGGTCAGATCGCCGCGCTGGCGATGACCATCTATTTCCACGACATGACGCTGCCTGAGCGGGTCGCGCTGACCATGGCGATGCGTGATTCCGGTACGGTACTGAACTGGAAATCACTTAACCTCAATGGGCCGGTGGTGGATAAGCACTCGACCGGCGGCGTCGGCGATGTGACGTCGCTGATGTTAGGGCCGATGGTCGCGGCCTGCGGCGGATATGTTCCGATGATCTCGGGTCGTGGCCTTGGCCATACCGGCGGCACGCTGGATAAACTGGAGGCGATCCCGGGCTTCGATATCTTCCCGAGCGATGATCGCTTCCGCGAGATCATTAAGCAGGTGGGTGTGGCGATTATCGGCCAGACCAGCTCGCTGGCACCGGCGGATAAGCGTTTCTACGCCACGCGTGACATCACCGCCACCGTCGATTCGATCCCGCTGATTACCGCCTCGATTCTGGCGAAGAAGCTGGCAGAAGGGCTGGATGCACTGGTGATGGATGTCAAAGTGGGTTCCGGCGCGTTTATGCCAACCTATGAGGCGTCAGAAAGTCTGGCGCAGTCGATTGTTGGCGTCGCCAATGGCGCAGGTTGCCAGACCACCGCACTGCTGACGGATATGAACCAGGTTCTCGCCTCCTCGGCTGGTAACGCGCTGGAAGTGCGTGAAGCGGTTCGCTTCCTGACCGGCGAAGAGCGGAATCCGCGTCTGCTGGAAGTGACGCTGGCGCTCTGCAGCGAAATGCTGGTCTCCGGCAAACTGGCCGCCAGCGACACCGAAGCGCGTCAGAAGCTGATGACGGTGCTGGATAACGGTAAAGCAGCCGAGGTATTTGGTCGTATGGTCGCTGCCCAGCAGGGACCTGCCGATTTCGTGGAACGCTACGACGCTTATCTGCCGCAGGCGATGCTGAGCAAGCCGGTGTATGCCGACCAGCCAGGCATCGTCAGCAGCATGGATACCCGTGCGCTGGGTCTGGCGGTGGTGGCAATGGGCGGCGGACGTCAGCGTGCCAGCGACAGTATTGATTACTGCGTCGGCTTAAGCGACATGATCACCCTGGGCGAACGTGCCGATGCGCAGCGTCCACTGGCGATCATTCACGCCAGCAGCGAAGACAAATGGCAGCAGGCCGCCGCGGCGGTCAAAGCCGCGCTGGTGCTCGGTGATTCTGCCCCGGCTGAGACGCCGGTTGTCTATCGCCGTGTGAGCGATATCAGCTAACTGACCGGTAACCGGTGCCAGCTGCGATGCATTCGGGTATACTGATCTGATCGCTTTTTTTTGACTTGTCACGCGCCTATGCGCAGGAGACTTGCATGAAACGTGCTTTTATTATGGTTCTCGATTCCTTTGGAATTGGCTCCAGTAAAGATGCCGATAAATTCGGCGACGCAGGTTCGGATACTTTAGGTCACATCGCCGAAGCCTGTTTCAGGGGTGAAGCAGACAAGGGTCGTAAAGGCCCATTGCATCTGCCTAATCTTACCGCGCTGGGTCTGGGCAAAGCCGCAGAGCTGTCGACCGGCCGCTTCCCGGCAGGTCTGGATCCTGAGGCGAAAATCACCGGCGCGTACGCTTACGCCAGCGAGCTTTCGTCAGGTAAAGATACGCCGTCAGGCCACTGGGAGATCGCCGGTGTTCCGGTGCTGTTTGACTGGGGCTACTTCAGCGACAAAGAGAACAGCTTCCCACAGGAGTTGCTGGACAAACTGGTCGAGCGCGCAGATCTGCCGGGCTATCTCGGTAACTGCCACTCTTCAGGTACGGTGATCCTCGACCAGCTGGGCGAAGAGCACATGAAAACCGGCAAGCCGATTTTCTATACCTCAGCGGACTCGGTGTTCCAGATAGCCTGTCACGAAGAGACTTTTGGTCTGGAGCGACTCTATGCGCTGTGCGAAATCGCCCGTGAAGAGCTGACCGAAGGTGGCTACAACATTGGCCGGGTTATCGCCCGTCCGTTTGTGGGCGACAAAGCGGGTCAGTTCGAGCGCACCGGCAATCGTCACGACCTGGCAGTCGAGCCGCCATCCGCCACCATGCTGAAAAAGCTGGTGGATGAGAAGGGCGGTCACGTGATCTCCGTGGGTAAAATCGCCGATATCTATGCTGAGCAGGGCATTACCAAAAAGGTCAAAGCGACGGGTCTGGATGCGCTGTTTGACGCGACGATTCAGGAGATGAAAACCGCGCCGGATCAGGCGATTGTTTTCACTAACTTCGTTGATTTCGACTCAACCTGGGGACATCGTCGTGATGTTGCCGGTTATGCGGGCGGGCTGGAGCTGTTTGACCGTCGTCTGCCTGAGCTGATGGAGTTAGTCGGAGAAGATGACATTCTGATCCTGACCGCTGACCACGGCTGTGACCCGACGTGGGAAGGCACCGAACACACGCGTGAGCACATTCCGATTCTTATCTACGGACCGAAAGTCGAGCCGGGTTCACTCGGTTACCGCGAAACTTTCGCCGATATTGGTCAGACAATTGCACACTATTTTGGCCTGTCCGAGATGGACTATGGCAAGAACATGCTGTAAATCAGCAATTTAATAAGGATTAAACAATGGCAACCCCTCATATTAATGCTGAAATGGGCGATTTCGCAGACGTCGTGCTGATGCCTGGCGATCCGCTGCGTGCAAAGCACATTGCTGAAACCTTCCTGGAAAATCCGGTAGAAGTGAACAACGTGCGCGGGATGCTGGGCTACACCGGCACCTATAAAGGCCGCAAAGTCTCTGTAATGGGCCATGGAATGGGTATTCCTTCCTGCTCCATCTACACCAAAGAGCTGATCACCGACTTTGGCGTTAAAAAGATCATCCGTGTGGGCTCCTGTGGTGCCGTGCGTGCTGATGTAAAACTGCGTGACATCGTGATTGGTATGGGTGCCTGCACCGATTCCAAAGTGAACCGTATGCGTTTCAAAGATCACGATTTTGCTGCGATTGCTGACTTCGACATGGTGCGTAACGCGGTTGATGCGGCGAAAAACCTGGGTGTTGAAGCGCGCGTAGGTAACATCTTCTCTGCCGATCTCTTCTACACCCCGGATCCGCAGATGTTCGACGTGATGGAAAAATATGGCATCCTCGGCGTTGAGATGGAAGCTGCAGGTATCTACGGGGTGGCCGCAGAGTTCGGTGCTAAAGCGCTGACCATCTGCACCGTATCAGACCACATCCGTACGCACGAGCAGACCACCGCTGCTGAGCGTCAGACCACCTTCAACGACATGATCAAGATCGCGCTGGAGTCTGTTCTGCTGGGTGATTAATCAGCGTGGCAGGCATTGATGCCTGCTGCCCGATCCCCCTGTGCAGATCCCCCTTAACCGGGGGATCTGCATTTTCCCGCCTCGCCGTCCCGGTAACATTCACATCAAATGACACACTTTTGGTCAGGCTTGTGCATCTTCGCGCTGGCACGCCCGCGCTCGCGCTTTATCATGGTGCGCAATAACAGATAATAATTAATCGCCTGATAATGCCCCCTGATGAACTTTCGTAACTTCGAAGCTGAAGAGAAGCTGTTTGCCCGCCGCGCTGCAATAGCCTTTGCTCTGGTCTGTCTCTGTTTCACCATTCTTTGCGTAAACCTTTTTCGCTTACAGGTGCGCGACCATGGCTATTACCAGACGCGCTCCAACCAGAACGACATCAAAATGATCCCCATTGCGCCGACGCGTGGGCTGATTTATGACCGCAATGGCATTCCGCTGGTGAGAAACGTCAGCTGGTACGCCATTACGCTGACGCCTTACAAAATCAGCGACATGGAAGCCACGCTACGGGCACTGACGCCGATCGTTAATCTGACGCCGGACGAAATCGACACCTTCCGCCATGCGCTGAAGCAGACCAGCCGTTACAAGCCGGTGGTGCTGAAAGAGGAGCTGACCGAAGAGCAGGTCGCCCGCTTTGCGGTCAATCAGTTTCACTTCACCGGCGCCAGCATTGAGACCTACCAGGATCGTGAATATCCGTATGGCGCGGATCTGGCGCATGTGATCGGTTATGTGTCGAAAATCAACGATAACGACTATAAACGGCTGAATGCGGAAGGCATCGCCGAAAACTATGCGGCTGACCATAACATTGGTAAGCAGGGGATTGAGGGTTATTACGAAGCGCTGCTGCACGGCAAGCCGGGTTATCAGGAAGTGGAAGTGGATAATCATGGCCGCATTGTGCGGGTGCTGAAAGAGGTACCGCCGGTCGCGGGTAAAAACCTGACGCTGACGCTGGATCTGCACCTGCAACAGTATGTGGAAAGCCTTCTGGCGGGGCAGCGTGCGGCGCTGCTGATTGAAGATCCGCACGACGGCTCCGTGCTGGCGATGGTCTCCAGCCCCAGCTACGATCCCAATCCGTTTGTGAAAGGCATCAGCTATCAGGCCTACAAAAAGCTGCTACAGGATAAAGACCTGCCGCTGATTAACCGCGTCACGCAGGGACTCTATCCGCCCGCCTCCACGGTGAAGCCTTATATGGCGATGTCGGCGCTGCTGACTCATGTGATTACGCCGCAGTCGCAATTCTTTGGCGCACCCACCTGGACGCTGCCAGGCACGGACCGGCGCTATCGCGACTGGAAAAAAACCGGGCACGGCATGCTGGATGTGACGCGGGCAATCGAAGAGTCCGCCGATACCTTTTTCTACCAGGTGGCGTTCATGATGGGCATCGACCGCATTCACACCATGCTCAGCCAGTTTGGCTATGGCAAATCGACCGGTATCGACCTGAATGAGGAGTACAGCGGCTTACTGCCGAGCCGGGAGTGGAAGCAGAAGGTGCATAAAAAGGCCTGGTATCAGGGTGATACGGTTTCAGTCGGTATCGGACAGGGTTACTGGATTGCGACACCCATTCAGATGGTGAAAGCGATGGTGGCGCTGATTAATAACGGTCGGGTCATTGCTCCCCATCTGCTGGAGAAAACCCAGCGCGGCACGCTGGTGGAGAACTATCATCCGAAGCTGCGCGAGGCGCAGATTGGCGATCCCCATTCACCCTACTGGTCGCTGGTACGCCACGCGATGTTTGGCATGGCTAACGCACCCAACGGCACCGGTTATAAATATTTCCACACGGCACCCTATGGCATCGCCGCGAAAAGCGGGACGTCGCAGGTGTTCAGCCTGCGCCAGAACCAGACTTATAACGCGAAGATGATACCGGTACGGTTGCGTGACCATATCTTCTATACCGCCTTTGCGCCGTTTAATGACCCGAAAGTGGCGGTGGCGTTGATACTGGAGAATGGTGGCAACGAAGGGATTACTGCGGCACCCGTAATGCGGGCGATTCTGGATCATATCTTTATCCCGCCGGTGCCAGAAGCGCCGGTTCAGGCAACACCTTAAAAGGGGGCGGTTGCCCCCGCAGAACGTCAGACTTTAAGCGTTTTGGTCACCTGGCCGATGGCGCGTACTACATCCGTTGCGCCTTCACGGATTTCCGCAATCACGCCGCCCGCCTCCTGGGCCAGCTGTACGCCCTGATCGGCGCGCTTCAGGTTGGATTCAATTCCTTTCAGTGCCCGGCTCGCCAGCTGATGGTTTTGCTGTATCCGATTTTCGATGTCGGTGGTGGCGCGATTGATGTTTGCTGCCAGCGTGCGGACTTCATTAGCCACTACCGCAAAGCTGCGGCCATGGGTTCCGGCCCGCGCCGCTTCAATAGCGGCATTCAACGCCAGCAGGTTAGTCTGATCGGCTATCCGGCGGATGCCCTCCACAATCGCGCCGATACGCTCTGAGGATTCACTCAGGCCGGTAATATCACCAGAGATCCCCTGCAGTTCACCCGCCAGGGCGTTCATGGTCTGCACGCTGCTGGCGATAACATCGGCACCCAGCTTTGTGCTTTCATCCGTTTGCAGCGCGGTGTGATAAGCCCGCTGTGCCGCATCATGTTCCTGCTGATTCTTTTCCACCTGCGCGGTCACATCAGTGGCGAATTTCACGATTTTGTAGAGCCTGCCCTGTTCGTCAAACACCGGATTATAGGTGGCGCGCAGCCAGATAGTCTCACCCCGTTTATTGACCCGGGGAAACTGGCCTGAGACAAATTCGCCGCGGTTCAGCTGCTGCCAGAACTCGCTATATTCGCGGCTGTCGCGCAGCGCCTGCGAGCAGAAGCGACGGTGGTGAACACCTTCGACCTCCTCACGACGGTAGCCCATGGTTTTCAGGAAGTTATCATTGGCTTTCAGCACTTCACCTTTGAGGTTAAAAGCGATTACCGCCATCGACCGTTCTATGGCGGTGGTGATGGCGCGCTGCTCCTGCGCATCGTTGATATGATCGGTGATGTCGGTTGCCAGTTTGACGATTTTAATCACCCGGCCATGGCGGTTCTGCACCGGCACATAGTTGGCTTCGAGCCATACCGGTCGGCCGTTTTTCGCCACGCGCAGGAACTTATCGCTGAAGCTTTCGCCCCGGTTCAGTCGCAGCCAGAAATCCTGATAGTCCCGCGACTCAAGCTGCTCTGCGGTACAAAACAGGCTGTGGTGCTGGTCTTCGATCTCCGCCAGCGCGTAGCCCATGCGCGCCAGAAACAGCGCATTCGCGCTGAGAATGGAGCCATCGGGGGAGAATTCAATCATGGCGATGGAGCCGTTGAGAGAGCTCAGCGTTGCCACTGAGTGTGAACGCTTTTGCCAGCTGTGACGGGAAGCGATACCTGATGTAATGGTGGAAAACATGGCGATCCTTATTATTAGTGTTGGTCTCGCATGCTATATCGGCAATTTCGCGTCACAATGCAGACTCTGCCTGCTTTCTGACTAAAATATATCCGGCCAACAGAGAGGTTTATGGCGGCAGGTCAGACCCACTCTTTGGGTTGATGGAAAAGCGGTCAGTCGATTTGATTTTGGTGAAAAGCGTTTGACGCTGCCGGGCCGCTTTGGTTTAATGCGCCCCGTTGCCCGAATAGCTCAGTCGGTAGAGCAGGGGATTGAAAATCCCCGTGTCCCTGGTTCGATTCCGGGTTCGGGCACCATATTTAAAGAACCCGCCTCTGGCGGGTTTTTGCATTCTGGAGCGAACCCGTCATCGAAGGTTCGATTCACTCGCCACCTCCTGTGGCTCGCCCTCCGGGTCGCGCTGGCACGCGATGCAAAAATGCTCCCGGCATTTTTGTCCGGGTTCGGGCACCATCTTTAAAGAACCCGCCTCTGGCGGGTTTTTGCGTTTATGGGGCGAACCCGTTATCGAAGGTTCGATTCACTCGCCACATCCCTGTGGCACGCCCTCTGGGTCGCGCGAAGCCGCGCGATGCAAAAATGCTCCCGGCATTTTTGTCCGGGTTCGGGCACCATCTTTAAAGAACCCGCCTCTGGCGGGTTTTTGCTTTTTTAAGGCCACCCGATTCGCCATCTCCCCGAACATTCCGAATTTCGCCTCTCCCGCGCCCATTCCACTTCTCAACCCTGTAGCAACACAAACAGATTTCATGGCGAAACCAATTGCCAGGTTTGCCTCTGTGCTGCATTGCCAGACTGGCACCGCCTGATATCCTGTCCAGCCTGCAATTGACCGCGGCTAATCGTGTTTTATAAGCCACCCTTTACAGAATCAGCCTGACAGGCACAATACCCCTTTTTCCTCCTCTCACACGGTTATGTCAGAAGAAGCGCTGCGTCTGCAGATACAGAACCTCAAAAAGCACAATGCGCGTCTGAAGCGTATAGCGCATGACGCCCGCACAAAACTCAATGCGGCGCTGGATGGTACCGGGTTGTTCCTGTGGCAGCTGGATATTCCCAGCGGCAAACTGGTGATCTTCAACCGGCGCTGGGGGGCGATGCTGGGCTTCCAGCCGAAAGAGACCGACGCCAACTTTGAATCCTGGAAAGAGAGCCTGCATCCCGATGATGCCGCCGACGTTCTACAGGCATTCAACGACCACATCGCCGGGAAAGCGCCTTATTACGAGGCTCTGCACCGCATGATCGCCAAAAATGGCAGCATTACGTGGGTGCTGGATCGGGGCCGGGTCAGCGAATGGAATGCGCACGGAGAGCCGGTTAAAGTGATCGGCACTCACATCGATATGACCAAAGAGAAGCAATATGAGGAGCAGCTCGCCCTGCTGGCGCTGCACGATCCCCTTACGCTGCTCAACAATCGTCATGCTCTGCAGAATTATTTCTGTGAAATGAAAGCTCAGGGTCCGCTCTGCGTGGTCTTTATTGACCTGGATAACTTCAAACACGTCAACGACACCCTGGGGCACCGTAGCGGAGATGAAGTCCTCATCCAGTTAAGTCAGCGGTTTACGGAACTCTCTCCGGCAGAAGTGATCATTGGCCGATTGGGCGGCGACGAGTTTGTATTGTTAATACCCTGGGCGCTGAACCATCCGCGGGTAAAGAAACTGGCGCACGCCTGTCTTGACGCGGTAATGACACCTTTTGATATGGCAAACGGGCATGCCCTCATTGGGGCGTCTGTCGGTGTGTCTCAGGCGCAGGACAAAGATGACTTTGATACTGCACTGCAGCGTGCTGATGAAGCGATGTACCGCATCAAGAAAAATGGCAAGCGCGGTGTCGCTTTTGATTCCACTTTTCCCGACTCCCTCTGACTCTGCTGAACAGGGCATATGTTTTGCCTGCCATTAACGCACAATCTCCCCCTCATGGCTTTGCGCCATCTCATTCATAACGTTGAATTCCCCTTTTCGCAGGCATGCAAAATTTATGCGTATCCCCGCAGAAAATGCTTTTTAGTACTATTCCGAAAACCTGTTTTTTGCCCTCAGGAAGCAGAAATTTATCCGCTTCGCTTAGATTCAAATTTCATCGCTAAATCTGACCTCTCTTTTTAATAAAAATTTTCATTAAATCAGCAGAATTGATCGTTTATTGATCGATTCCGGCTATTTTTAACTGGTGCCATCAATGTTTCACGCTTCGCTTATTTTTAACGTAAAGGCAGGGTTTCAGATTTCTATTTAGCGCTTCGCTTGGGGAAATTGATCGTTTGTTGATCATCTTCACTACCTGATGTTTATTAATCTATCTCTTTGCCGCTTCGCTTATATTTTTTAAATTGGACTTTTTTTGAAAATGATCGATTAATAGGGCGCGGCGATTTTCGTTATAAGGTTTTTCATGCCGCGGCTCTTTTTATGAATTCAAAAGAGCGATGGTTGGAATCCGTTATTAATCTGGTTAAGGGTAGTACGCTCAATAAGCCAGAGCTGTGACGGGTTTTTTATTTATCTCACTTGATCGGTCCGGTTTTCTGTCTACATTTATGTTGCTGAATCGGCCTGATGAAGCGTTAACTGTGCAAATTCCAATTTTTAAAATTCAAAGAGGACGCATATGACTCAATATCGCGGTGGGGCCGGGAATTTTGCGGCCGACAAAGAGCGTGCTGCTGAAGCAGGACGCAAAGGAGGCCAGAAAAGCGGCGGTAACTTCAAGAACGATCCTGAACGTGCCATTGAAGCGGGGCGCAAGGGAGGTAAGGTTAGCCGCCGGAGCTGAACGTCTTTAACACTGCTGTGACGGCAGGGTTACTCTGTTAGCCGGGCATTTTGAATCTGTTTAGTTCCTCGTGAAGATAATTACACCCTGAATTATGTCATCGCTCCATCATTGGCAATGGCGGGAGCTGTTAATTGAACCGGAAGGGTTTTCCCTTCCGGTTTTTTATTTCCGATCCATTAAAGCTATACGGTTTAATAAAACTTTGTACAGGTAAGTTTTTGACTGGTACTTTTTTGTGCAGTTAATCTTAAAAAATGTATACAACGTTTTATCACCTTGTACAAAATCCAGCACTGCTAGCGAAGCCGCAATCTTAAAAACAATTTTTAGCTAACGCGTTGCTGTAAAAAGGAAAATGCATTTTACATGCCACTTTTGTCTTAAATTCATACTGATGCAGCGTGTGATATTAAGAATCTCCACTAGACTTTTCAGGTGTCAACGATATGACTGGCGCTGCGTTATTACAGACGCAGCTTTTTAATCAATGAGGCTATCTTATGACAGTGAAAACGTTAAACGACCTGTTCATCCATGACTTATCCGATGTATACAGCGCTGAGAAGCAGATAACCCGTGCATTGCCTAAAATGGCGCGTGCAGCCAGTGACGAAAATCTTATCGCTGCGTTTAATCAGCATCTGGAAGAGACCCGTGCTCAGATTGAACGGCTCGACGAACTGGTGGAAGTAACACCTGAAGTCAAAATCAAACGAATGAAATGCCATGCGCTGGAAGGTCTGGTTGAAGAAGCGCAGGAAATTATCGACTCGGTCGAGAAGGGCGAGATACGCGATCATGGACTGATCGGTGCAGCGCAGAAAGTTGAGCATTATGAGATTGCCACCTACGGTACGCTTCATGCGCTGGCACTGAAGCTGGGTTACACCAAAGCTGCACAGCTGCTGGAAGAAACCCTGAATGAAGAGAAGCAAACGGATGAGAAGCTCACCTCGGTAGCCGACTCTATTACCGTCTCTTAAGGAGCAACACATGACTGCGATTGAACATTATCACGACTGGCTGCGCGATGCGCATGCGATGGAAAAACAAGCAGAAAGCATGCTGAGCAAGATGTCAGGTCGTCTTGAACACTATCCGGCGCTGGAACAGCGTCTGGCGCAACATCTGGAAGAGACCAAACATCAGCTGACTTTGCTGGAACAGCTGCTCGACAGCCACGGTATCGATCACTCTGTAATGAAAGATGCGATGGGCAAAATGGCAGCCACCGGCCAGGCCGTGGGGGGCATGTTTAACTCAGATGAAGTGGTGAAGGGCGCTATCAGTGGCTATGTATTCGAGAATGCTGAGATCGCCAGCTACACCAGCCTGATCGCCGCGGCTGAGCAGGTCGGTGATGCGCAGGGCGTACGCATACTGAATGAGATCCGCGATCAGGAAGTGGCGATGGCGGAGTGGCTGCTGCAGCACCTGCCTGAAGTGACACAGCAGTTCCTGCAACGCGCGTCACAACCAGGCACTGAAGCGAAGAAGTAGCGCTGAATAGCCTGCATGAAACATGGAAAAGCCGGTATAACCCGGCTTTTTGCGTTTTAAAGGTTTACCGGCTGCGATACTCAGTCAGCCATTAAATGCCCATACATCGTCATCAGCTTACGTGTAACGCCGTTAGTCCAGCCGAATCCATCCTGTAACGGATACTCACCACCGCCGCCAGGACGGGCGCGCTCGCCGCTGATGTCATACTTCTCTACCAGCTTATGGTGCAGCTGATAGAAGTTGTTGACCGTGTTGAGCCAGTTCACTGCCACTTCAGTCGCCAGCGTCTCTTCACCGTAATTATTCAGGCCAACAACCGCCATCCACTGCATCGGCGCCCAGCCGTTGGGTCGATCCCACTGCTCACCGCTTTCCACCATTGAGGTCAGCAGGCCGCCGTTGCTCAATAGCAGATGGCGCAGCGAGATCGATTGCAGGTGCGCCTGATGCGGCGTCGCAAGACCGACAAACAGCGGAACCACGGAGGCGACGGTAAAGGCACCGAAACGCTCCCGACGCCAGTCGTAGTCACGGAATACACCGGCGGTGCTGTCCCAGAGATAACGGGTAATCGCACGCTTGCGCGCTTCCGCTTTTTTCTGCCAGGCCAGCGCGGTCAGCTCTTCGCCTTTTGCGTGCGACAGGGTGGCGATCATCAGCTCCAGCTTGTACAGGAACGAGTTCAGATCGATAGGAATAAACTGCGTGGTACGGATGCTCGACAGCCGTTTCGGGTTACGCAGCCAGCGCGAGGAGTAATCCCAGCCCGATTCCGCTCCGGCACGCAGGTCACGATACACTTCGCTGGCCGGACGTTTCGATTCGCGGGCGGTTTCCACATCTTCAATCCATGACTCATCACGCGGCGTATCGCGGTCATCCCAGTAGCGGTTCAGCAGTGAGCCGTTTGGCATCCGCACCACGTGACGATAAGCCTGGTTCGGCATCAGTGAACCGGCACCGTCCATCCAGAACTGGTACTCCTTCATCAGCTGTTCCTGATAGCGCTTAGCACCGCGCACGCCATCTTCTTCGAACAGCTCAACCATCAGGGCAAACACCGGCGGCTGCGAGCGGCTGAGGTAATAGGTACGGTTGCCGTTTGGCACATGACCGTAGTTATCGATCAGCCAGGCAAAGTTATCCGCCATGTGACGCAGCAGATCGTCGCGGCCCGATTCTGCCAGGCCGAGCATTGTGAAGTAAGAATCCCAGTAGTAGGTTTCGCCAAAACGTCCGCCCGGCACCACATAGGGTTTGGGTAATGGCAGCAGCGATGAGTGCGGCATATGCTGCTGCGGCATTTTGGTCAGAACCGGCCACAGGTCGTCGATATGCTCATTGAGCGTTTTATCCGGGTTGGAGACATAAAAGCTTTCGTTTACGCCAGGCAGATAAAAGTGATCGGCGACAAAACGCGACAGGTCGAAATCACTGCTGCGTTTCTGTCGACGATAGCGCATCAGCACATCCAGCGGATCGTACTTGGGCGAACAGTCGGGGAAGGTTTTGCTGTCCTCGAAAATCCGCGACATCTGAACATGTTCAAACAGTTCCAGATAACGATCGGCAGGGGTCAGCGCATCCGGCGCCGGCAAGCCTTCAATCAGCTCCGGCTCCGGTTCAGAATCCTGCATGCGATCCAGCTTCAGTTCATGGGGATCGTATTGATACTCAACTTCCGCCCCGGCACGAACCTCTTCAAGTGCATTTTGTTGCTGGCGATGGGTATTAATAACGGCCTCCTGAGCGGTCGTGGTTACACAAAGGACAAATTATAGACCTCTCCTCCCCCGGAACAACAATGCAGAATATCTATGAACGTAATAAATATTGTCGATTAATCGAGGTTTTTGGATAAATTCCAGACAATTCAACCAAATATAACGCTGTTCACAAAAAACGCATTTCAGATGAATCTCTTAGCGACCTGAATAAAAAAATTTAACCTGAAGAAAACTGGCGTTTATTCACATTTTGTAAAAAAAACCGCAGCCGCAAAGAGTGCAGAAAGTGGCATACCCAACGGGAATTCGGGCAGGAGAGTGAGGTGAGCGGACCCGATTGTCCGCTCATGAACGACAGAATTAACGATTCGCCAGTGCCGCGCGAATGACTGCCTGCCAGGTGGTGGTGGGGCGACCGATGAGCTGGCTCAGCTGACGGGAGTCATCGAACAAACCGCCTTTCTCTGCACCGGCATCAGAATCCGCCAGCATTTCCGCCAGACCTTCTGGCAGGCCTGCGTTTTTCAGCGCCGCCGCAAACTCACTCTGAGAGAGATTGACGTAATCAACCTTTTCACCGCTCTGTGCGGCAATTTCCGCAGCAAACTGCGCCAGCGTGTAGCTGTCGTCACCTGCCAGTTCATACACTTTGCCCGCCTGATCCTCTCGGGTCATTACTTCTGCCGCCGCCTCAGCATAATCCTGACGCGCTGCCGAGGCGATACGACCTTCGCCTGCTGCGCCAATAAACGCATGATGCGCCAGCGCCGGTGGGATGCTGGCTGCGTAGTTCTCGCTGTACCAGCCGTTACGCAGCAGGGCGAACGGGATGCCAGAGGCTTTCAGCAGCGCTTCTGTTGCACGGTGTTCAACACCCAGGCCCAGCGGCGAGGTATCCGCATGCAGCAGGCTGGTATAGGCGATAAAGCCCACGCCCGCCGCACGAGCAGCCTCGATGACGGCTTTATGCTGCGCTTCACGCTGGCCCACTTCACTACCGGAGATCAGTAGCAGCTTATCCACGCCTGCAAAAGCGGTCTCCAGCGTCTCTGGCTGGCCATAATCGGCCTGACGGACAACGACGCCCAGCGCCGCAAGATCGGCCGCTTTGGCAGGCGTACGGACGGCGGCAACAATTTCTCCCGCCGGGACTTTTTTCAGTAATGCATCAATCACGAAACGGCCCAGCTGGCCGGTGGCACCTGTAACTGCAATCATGTTAATACTCCTGTGGCTGTTGGTGAAATTCAGACTAGTGTATAAACTAATTTTTAGTAAGTACTTACAGAATTGTTAGTTTGAAATGGGTAAGTTAAATGTCTGAAAAAATGAGTGAAAAATTTATCCGCGGCGAATTGCTCAACGTCAACTGCCCGTCACGTGACGTGCTAAAACGCGTGACCAGCCGCTGGAGCGTATTAATTCTGCTGGCCCTGCAGGACCAGACGCTGCGCTTCAGCGCGTTGCGCCGGACGGTCGGTGGCGTCAGCGAGCGGATGCTGGCGCAGAATCTGCGCTACCTGGAAGAAGATGGCTTCGTGCAGCGTATCGCCTACGATGTGGTGCCACCGCACGTGGAATATCGCTTAACCCCGCTTGGACGCGAAGTCGGTGAACAGGTTGTGGGGCTGGCTGACTGGCTGGAGCTGAACCTGAGCCGGATTCTGGCACAGCGCGAAAAATCTGCGGCAGAGTAAAATCACCCTGTATCAGCCGTCATAACGTGACGGCATGGGTATACTCGCTGCAAAATTTCTGACCCCATTTGTCTGTTATCTCACTTCCTGCAACCGCGATAACGTAACGGCAGGGCAAATAATCCCGGCGCTCTTTTCGCACGGTTGCTGGTTATTAAATCGTTTTATGAATCTCTGGCCCGGAATAATCGACTGCCCGCAGCGTGCTGTTAATTCACACCTTCTTTTTGACTCATTTTATTAACATCTCTGATGGCGCTTAAAAGCGCCGTTCTGCGTTTTTTCTGTCTGAAGTTATTGCTGCATTAGCCAGGCAAAAGCCAAAAAGCAAACAAAGCGGCAGAGGTAACCATTTACTCTTTTAACCTGTTAAAAAATAAGGGTATTTAATTTGGGGGCTCTAAAATTTGATCTTTACTCAATCAGGGTTTATAACAAAATAGTGCCTGAAAACAGCCCGTTGAAGGCATTTTGCAGGCAGGGTTCGCTTTAGCACGATCGATTTTTAAAGTACAAATTACCGTAACATTAACGACACATAAACACGCTCTGATTAACCTTTAGGCCTTATTTTTAAATAAATAATTCCCGTCAAAAACAATGATCAGAATCAATAAAGACTGTTATAGTTTTCATTAACCCCACTGTTTCTATTTCCTCGCCGCGAATAGTTTTAAATTTGCGGCGGGAATTTCAATAAGCGCAGAGAACCAGGCGCATCAGGCTTAAGTTGTTAATTATAAGTAAATACATGGTGTTCTATGTGGCAAAGAGGTAAGCAATGTTCGGATTAGATGCCTTTCATCTGGCCAGGATTCAGTTCGCATTTACTGTTTCCTTCCATATTATCTTTCCCGCCATCACCATCGGTCTCGCCAGTTTTCTGGCCGTGCTCGAAGGTATGTGGCTCAAAACCCGCGATCACACCTATCGCGATCTCTACCATTTCTGGTCGAAAATCTTTGCCGTTAACTTCGGCATGGGTGTGGTATCAGGACTGGTCATGGCTTATCAGTTCGGGACAAACTGGAGCGGCTTCTCGGAGTTTGCTGGCAGTATCACCGGTCCGCTGCTGACCTATGAAGTACTGACCGCGTTCTTCCTGGAAGCGGGCTTCCTGGGCGTGATGCTGTTTGGCTGGAATCGCGTGGGTCCCGGGCTGCACTTCTTTGCCACCTGCATGGTCGCCCTCGGTACGCTGATTTCCACCTTCTGGATCCTGGCCTCTAACAGCTGGATGCATACGCCTCAGGGCTACATCATTCAGAATGGCATCGTGGTTCCGCAGGACTGGTTCAAAATCGTCTTTAACCCCTCATTCCCTTATCGCCTGTTCCATATGTCCGTAGCGGCGTTCCTGGCGAGTGCTTTCTTTGTGGGATCGTCGGCGGCCTGGCATCTGCTGAAGGGGAATAACAATCCCGCTATCCGCAAGATGTTCTCAATGGCGTTGTGGATGGCACTGATTGTCGCGCCGATTCAGGCGATGATTGGTGATGCTCATGGTCTGAATACGCTGGAACACCAGCCTGCCAAAATCGCGGCGATTGAAGGGCACTGGGAAAACCCACCGGGGGAAGCCACACCGCTGATCCTGTTTGGGATCCCCGACATGGAGCAGGAACGTACCAAATATGCGCTGGAGGTGCCTTATCTTGGCAGCCTGATTCTGACGCATAGCCTGGACAAGCAGGTCCCGGCGCTGAAGTCCTTCCCGAAAGAGGACCGGCCTAATTCAACGGTCATCTTCTGGTCCTTCCGCGTGATGGTAGCGCTGGGCCTGCTGATGATTACGCTGGGCGTGGTCAGCCTGTGGCTGCGTTTCAAAGGGCGTCTCTATGAGTCGCGTCCTTTCCTGTGGTTTGCGCTATTGATGGGGCCGTCGGGTCTGATTGCGATTCTGGCAGGCTGGTTTACCACTGAAATCGGTCGTCAGCCGTGGGTGGTCTATGGCGTGCAGCGCACGATTGATGCGGTCTCGGCACATGGGGATATGCACATGAGCATCAGCCTGCTGGCCTTTATTCTGGTCTACAGCTCGGTGTTCGGCGTGGGGTATCACTACATGATGCGTCTGATTAAGCAGGGACCGGTTACCGGCGAAGGCCATATCACCGAAGAGGGTGGTCCTGGCCAGAAGAAAACCCCGGCGCGTCCGCTTTCCGCTGCCACCTTTAAGGATGGAGACCACTAAGATGATCGATTATTCCGTTATCTGGTTTGCGATTATCGTTTTCGCAACCCTGATGTATATCGTGATGGATGGCTTCGACCTGGGTATTGGTCTGCTGTTCCCGTTCAATAAAGATGCTGGCGAGCGCGACATGATGGTTAACACCGTCGCGCCGGTCTGGGACGGAAATGAAACCTGGCTGGTTCTGGGTGGTGCTGGCCTGTTCGGCGCGTTCCCGCTGGCCTATGCGGTGATTGCCGATGCGCTGTCGATTCCGCTGACCGCTATGCTGATTGGCCTGATTTTCCGTGGAGTCGCCTTTGAATTCCGCTTCAAGGCGGTAGAAGGCCATCGGGCGTTCTGGGATAAGTCGTTTATTGCCGGTTCAGTCATCGCCACCTTCAGTCAGGGTGTGGCCGTGGGTGCGTTGCTGGATGGCATTCCGGTTGAGGGACGCCGTTTTGCCGGTTCCGCAATGGACTGGCTGGCACCGTTCCCGCTGTTCTGCGGCGTGGGTCTGGTTGTTGCCTACGCGTTGCTGGGCTGCACCTGGCTTATCATGAAGACCGAGAATGAGCTGCACCGTAAAATGTCTGCGCTGGCTACGCCGCTGGTGATTGCGCTGTTAGTGATTATCGGCATCATCAGCCTGTGGACACCCTTTGCGCATGCTGATATCGCGCATCGCTGGTTCAGCAAACCCAACCTGTTCCTGTTCCTGCCGGTTCCGGTATTGGTGCTGCTCTGTTCGTGGGGCATTGTGCGCGCCATTAAACGCGAGGCGCACTATTCACCGTTCCTGCTGACGCTGGCGCTGATCTTCCTGGGCTTCTCCGGGCTGGGCATCAGTATCTGGCCAAACATTATTCCGCCATCAGTGACCATCTGGGCTGCCGCCTCACCGCCGCAGAGCCAGGCCTTTATGCTGGTGGGTAGCCTGCTGATTATCCCGATGATCCTGGGCTACACCTTCTGGAGCTACTACGTGTTCCGTGGAAAAATCAAAGCAGACGCAGGATATCATTGATATGAAAAGCCTCAGCAGCATGAAAGACCACAATCACAATGAAGAAACGAAAGCGCCATGGTGGAAGCGTGTGATGTGGCTGGTGTTTATCTATGCCGCCAGCGTGCTGGCGCTGGGCGTTGTCGCCTCGCTGTTCCGCATGATGATGACAGCGGCCGGAATGCGCAGTCATTAGTTGTCGCAGGCTCCGTCTTAAAGCTATCCGGCGCAGTTTTTATCAATAATCAGAAGGCTGACGACAGTCAGCCTTTTTTAGTTAGTAACCTAAGCAATTAATGCGGAAACGCCCTGAACGGGCGCGCAATGCTTACCCTTTCCTTACACCGATTTGCGATTTTTGTTATCCTTTTGTAACTGAAATCCCAGTCCTAACCCGCGTCGTAAATCGCCATCATGCTCAGTCAGGCCATTAAAAAACAGCACATCAACGATCTGGTCGAGTGGATTGAAGCCAATCTCACTGACGATATCAATATTGATCAAATCACTCTCAAATCAGGTTATTCCAAATGGCACATGCAGCGCATGTTTAAGGAGATGACCGGACAGACCCTGGCGGCTTACACCCGTAAACGCCGTCTGACAATGGCCGCTATGGCGCTGCGTCTGACGCGCATGACGCTGATCGATATCGCCGTACGTTTTGGTTTTGATAATCAGCAAAATTTTACCCGGGTATTCAAAGGTCACTTTTCACTGACGCCTGGCGCGTTTCGCCGTATTCCCCATTTGCCGGTTAAAAACTTCCATGGCCGCATCCTGGTGCGATCGCTTGCAGAGCGTGCAACGCTGGTGGAGCGCGAGGAAGAGCTGCATCTGTGCGGAGAAACGCTGGAGTGGGAGTGTAAGTTTGGCGATTACATTGCCGATCGCGATCACCGGGTGGCTGAACAGGCGCGGCAACTGGTGGCGCTGGCGGGCAGCCGCGTGTCGCAGGGCTGGTTAGGCTTTCAGTATGGCCCCGGTCATAGCTCTGCTGATCAGCAAAATATCAGCCTGTTTCAGGCGCTGGAGCCGCAACATGCCGGGCTGCTGGGTGACAACACCGCCAGCTGGAGCGAGGTTCGTGGACTCTATGCGTCGATCCGCTGGAGCGGCAGCCCGGAGCAGCTGACACGCTTTATCGAGGATATCTACTATCAGCATCTGCCAGCACTGGGTGTGTCACGTCGTCCGGGTAAAGATCTGCTGCGTCTCGATTTTGCGCACTGTAAGCCCGACTGGCTGAGCGGCGTTTTTTCTATTCCGGTGATGCAGGCGTAGCCAGCAGGGCAGGGTGCATGGCTCCCGGCCCCTTTAATGCATAATTCGTGCGGTAAACCGTGACAAACCGCACGATTTTATAAAATAACTCGCCGTTCTGGCGTAAAATCCTCTCCCGAAACCCTGCCATGCCTGAATCATCGTGCATCTGTGCCAGGGCTGGAATATTTACCTGCATTTCAGGCCTTTTCTGGTCAAAAAAACAAACGAAGATAACTATGCGACGCTTAATGACTTCACTGATCCTGGCATTGCCTGTCATGGCGATGGCACAACAGGCTGAACCTTTTTCACCACCTGCCGGACTGCATCCGCACTCTCAGGCCACCCAGCATGAAATTCTGGGTGATGGTGAGCTGCCGGAACACACCAGCAGCAATCCTTCCCTCTCCGGATTCAACGACACACTGTAAGTGGTCACGCGCTGCCAGAATATGCGGCGCAACATCATGCCCGGCTCGTCAGGAGCCGGACAGTTTCCGCCTTCTCTGCCTGACCCCGTAAACACGCCACACCTGCTGCTTACCTCTCTCTGAACGCTCTTATCAGGGCCGCTCTTCGCCTGCACTGCGCACACCCGTACAGGCATAAAATATATCTTAAGCCGCTGGATCGCATTTTTCGTTCTTGAAGTGAAGATATATCATAGCTAATCTTGGCACTTAAGATGAGAATGATTGTTATTCCATTATTATCAGCATGCCCTTGAGTTACGGGCATCCAACCCGTTTCAGGAGAAAAATTTTGCCTGTATCAGCCGATCAGCGTGTACCACAGCGCGTCCGTAATGAATTGCGTTTCCGCCATATCCAGGTCGCGAGTAAAACTAACATTGCCGGTAAATTCTGGCGCATCCGGTTCAGCGGCAGCGATCTGGCGGGCTTTACGTCGCCAGGTTTTGATGACCACATTAAGGTCTTTTTCCCTTCCGCTGAAGGAGCCACACTGGCTCTGCCACAAATCACCGATGCGGGGATTGTCTGGCCCGAAGGGCTGCGTCCGCAGGCGCGTGATTACACACCGCTGGAATTCGATGGTGAATCTTCACTGACCCTCGATTTCTATATTCATGAGCAGGGCGTAGCCAGTGACTGGGCAACTCAGGCGCAGGCTGGCGATCGGTTGATTGTCGGCGGGCCACGCGGCTCGCTGGTGGTGCCGACCGATTACGCATTCCAGCTCTATGTCTGTGATGAAACCGGGCTGCCGGCTTTTGCGCGCCGTCAGCGTGACGCCCGGGCGCAGGCGCTGCATCTCTATGCCTTTACCGATGAAGCGACAGGCCGCGACTATTTATCTGATACGGCTGATGTGACGACAAACTGGCTCGGCAGCGGCCAGATGCAGAAAGCGCAGCTCAGCCAGCTGATTGCCCGGCTGGATCAGATCACTATCCCGACGGAAGATTACTTTGTCTGGCTGACCGGCGAAGGTGAGTTTGTTAAAGCGCTGTGTGACTACTTCACGGTGCAGCGCGGCCTCAACAGTGACTTCGTACGGGCGGTGGCCTACTGGCACCAGAAGTAAGCCACTAAGGCAATTGAGTTTTGCCAGGCAGCGCACTACCATCAATCCCACTTTTTTCGCAGCAGGGCAGGCCATGAAACAGCATCCGACTTCCACTTCAACTGAGGATCAGACTGCGCGCGCAGGCAGTTGCAGCGGACGGCGCAAGCGACGTGAAAAGATGCTGGAAGCGAGCGAGATTCGCCTGCTGATGCTCCATTTCCTGGCGCAGAATGCCGCGCACGGCTATGAGCTGATCAAGTCTGTCGAGGAGCTGTCAAAGGGAGAGTATTCGCCCAGTCCGGGGATCATTTACCCCAACCTGACGCTGCTGGAAGAGATGGAGGCGATTCAGGTGGTGGATGCGCAGGCAACGCGTAAAGCCTACCGCCTGACGGCAGCGGGAGAGGCGCAGCTGGCTGAGAACCGTGAAACGGTCAGCAGCCTTATTACACGGCTCTCTACGCTGGCGATTCTGGTCAATAACCGCAGCATTCCTGCTGTTGAGCAGGCGATTCATGGGTTGAAGGTCGCGCTGAACCGGCGGCTTGCGCAGGAAGATATCTCAGAAGCCGCGCTGCAGACGCTGATTAAGGCGCTGCACGACGCGGCAGAAAAAATCACCCACAGCTAATCGCGGAGTTAGCTGACTTCAGTTTTGTGTTTGTCGATGTGGCCCAGCGTACGATCCGGGAAGCAGATGTCCCGCACACGCTGTTTCAGCGTGGTCGCATCCGGGAAACCACCATCCCGCTTACGTTCCCACAGCAGATGCTCATCCAGCGTAATCTCAAAGATACCGCCGGTGCCCGGTTTCAGCGTCACCTCCGCCAGATCCTCAGCGAACGTATGCAGAAGTTCCTGTGCCATCCACGCTGACCGCATCAGCCAGTTGCATTGCATACAGTAGTGAATAACAACCACAGGTTTTTGCGCCATAACTCTATTCCTTTACGTGTTGATAAATGCCAATGCATTCGGGTTAACAATTTGTGCGCTGTGGTTAATATCTAAATGTAAATAAGATTGATAATGATTATCAGTTGCATTAAATTCCGGGCGATAATTACTACACCAGCATGATGTTCTGACTTTTCACGGCTTTTATGCGGAGCCGTTTTACTGTTGCCAGCAAGCAAGTGAGCGAATACTAACAATTAATCAGGTAATTCGCGCCTATGTCACCACGTTTTCGGAGATTGACGCAACCGCGTCTGACTCAACTGGCGTTGCTCGCCACCTTCATCAATACCACCTGCACTTATGCTGCGGGCAGTGAATCTGCCACGCTAACCCTTTCTGACCGTTATGGCAGCAGTGCCGAACCGGTAATGACGGTGACGGCACCGGAAATCAAAAAAACGGCAGGCAGTAAAACCTCGCTCTCTGCCAGCGATCTGCAACAGCGTGGTGCCACTGACTTTGGATCGATCATGCGCTATGAACCGCTGATCAGTGCTACCGGTACCCGTGGCGGTTCATCAGCCGGTAAGAGCGGTTTTGATCGGGCCGGTTATACCGGCTACAACATTCGTGGCCTCGAAAGCAACCGCGTCGGTCTGGATGTGGACGGCATTCCGTTGCCGCAGGCCACTGGCCGCAGCTATGTAGGACGTGCAGGTCTCGACAGCTTTGGCATTGGCCGCGATTACATCGATCCTTATATGTTTGGCCGTATTGAGATTGAGAAGGGCGCCACAGCAGTGGAACAGCCGAACACCTCGATTGGCGGCAACGTCTCGTTCCGTAATAAGTCTCCCGACGATTACCTGCATCCCGGAAAAGCGACCGCGTTCAGTTATCAGAGCGACTATGACTCATCCAGTCGCAGCTGGCATAACGGCATCACCGCCGCTGCCGGTGACGATGAACTGCGCGGCATCTTTGTTTACAGTCGCCGTGACGGACAGCAGACCCGTAACAACAGCGATACGCTGGATGCGTATCCCGCTAACTGGCACTCCGACGCCTTTATGACCTCCGGCATCTGGCAGCCCAATGATGCTCACAAGCTCAGCGCGACGGTCGATTACTATCACAAAACCCACCACAGCCATTACGACAGCTGGAGCACTTCAGGCAATACAGTCTGGGGGACGGCACAGCAGCAGAGTGATACCCGCCGCTGGGGCATCAGCCTGGCGGATGAGTACACCCCTTACAATGACCTGATCGACAGCCTGACGACCCGCGTTTACTGGCAGCAGACCCAGGCGCATGACAACACCCGCATGCCGTCGAGTGCCACTGCCAGGCAAACCGTCTATTCCGACTACAACAGCGACAGCTACGGTTTTGACACCCGCGCGCTTAAAAGCGTCGGGCGACATGAACTGAGTGCCGGGCTGAATGCGCGTCTGGTGGATACTGAACGACCTTTCCGTCAGTCACCGCCAGCCAGTGCTTTTACTGCGATCATGCAGCCGCAGGCTAACAGTCGCAGCTACAGCGTGGGTGGTTATCTGCAGGATACCATCAGCTTCGATGCTGACGGACATCGGGCGGCCATCGTGCCGGGCGCGCGCGTGGCCTATCAGAACACCCGACCGCGTGATGTGGCGACGCTGACCACGAACAGTAGCGTGCTCGACGCCAGCGAAGTTTCAGCGCTCTATGGATCGCCAAACAGCGACACCCAGGTATTGCCGTCGATCGCCTTCCAGTACGATCTGACACCGAAGCTGATGACTTATCTGCAATATACCCGTGGCGCGCAGTTCCCCAACGATACCCAGCTTTATGGTTCATGGAACCTTGGCTCCAGCTATGCCGGCACCGCGCAGTATGCGCTGATTGGTAATGCAGATCTGAAAACCGAAACCAGCAACAACTATGAGTGGGGTGTAAAAGGAGAGGTGGCAAAAGGCGTCACGCTTAACGCTGCCGCTTTTTATAACGACTATAAAAACTTTATTGCCTTTACCCGCTACAGCCGGGCGGCTAATCCGGGTCAGTTCGTCAATGTGCCTGCCAACATTTACACCACCTATCAGGCGGAGAACCGCGATAAAGCCTACATCTACGGGGCTGAAATCAGCAGTAAAGTGAACTTCGGTAGCTGGTTCAGCGAGGTCGAAGGTCTGAGCGCCAATCTGGCGTTTGGTTACACGCAGGGCGCGGCAAAGTCGAGCTACCTTGGTGACCGCTACATCGACCTTGAGAGTGTTGCCCCGATGAAAGCGATCGTCGGACTCGCCTGGGATGATGAGGCGCGCGGCTACGGTGCCGCCGTTACCGCTACCTTTGTCAAAGGTAAGCAAGCCAGCGCGACTAACCGCGAAAGCTTCGCTAACAACGGCAGCAGCCTGGCCGACTCCAGCACCGATTACATGCGGGTGCCGGGTTATGGCATGGTGGATATGACCGCTTACTGGCGTGTCGCGCACAACGTCAGGCTGAGTGGCGGGCTTTACAACATAACCGATCGCAAATACCGGGATTACCTCAGCAGCCGTGAACTGACCAGCGCCACTCAGCAGGAGCGCAACGATCAGGCACTGGCCGTGATGCCGGGCCGTACTTTCCAGTTAGGTGTTAACGTCGATTTTTGATAGCCGTCGCCCTGCGCTGATGCAGGGCACTACTAAGAGAGCCTGAGTCATGAACCCGATTTATCAGCACTATCTTGTCCTTAAAGGTGAACAACCGAACAAATATGCCCGCGACCTGGCCGCGCTGATCGGCATCAGCGAAGCGGAATTGTGTGAAGCGCGCATCGGCGTTGATGCCGTGGCGCTGAAACGCGATTTTCCGGCGTTGCTGAAGGCACTGGGCGCAGTCGGTGAAACCAAAAACATTACCCGTAACGCTTATGCGGTACATGAACATCTGGGTGAATACCACAATGTGCAGATTGGCGCACATGGTGGCCTGGTGCTAAATCCCCGAGCGCTCGATCTGCGCCTGTTCGTCGGTCAGTGGTGCAGCGCCTTTGCTCTGCAGGAGCCGACCGGGCAGGGCGTTCGTCACAGCATTCAGATTTTTGATCGTCATGGCGATGCGGTGCTGAAAGTTTACGCCACTGAGCAGACCAGCATGGCAGCGTGGCAGACGCTGATCGCCGACTTTACCGACGCCGCGGCGACGCCGCTGGTGGTTGAGCCGGTTGCCGCGGCTCCCCTGACGGAGGCGATTGATGCCACCGCCATCGACCGTGAATGGCGCGCCATGACCGATGTTCATCAGTTTTTCGCGTTGCTGAAGCGTCACCAGGTGTCACGGCCGCAGGCGTTTCGCGCGGTGGGTGAGGATCTCGCCTGGCAGACCGGCAACGACGCGCTTGAGCGCCTGCTACAGATGGCACAGCAGGCGGGCAATGAAATTATGATTTTTGTCGGCAACCGTGGCTGTACTCAGATTTTCACCGGCAGGGTAGAAAAGCTGCAGCCAGTGGAAAACTGGCTCAACATCTTCAATCCGCAGTTCACGCTGCATCTGATGGCTGATCAGATCAGCGAAAGCTGGGTAACACGCAAGCCAACGGGCAATGGCTTTGTTACCAGCCTGGAACTGTTTGCCGCCGACGGCACGCAGATCGCCCAGCTCTACGGTCAGCGCACGGAAGGTACGCCAGAGCAGTCACGCTGGCGCGAGCAGATTGGCGCACTCCGCACGCCGGGAGCGGCGGCATGAAAAGAGTGATGCTGTTATGGCTGCTGATGACGCTGCCATCACTGGCGGCGGAGCGGGTGGTGTCGATTGGCGGTGACGTCACTCAGATTATCTATGCGCTGGATGCCCAGTCACAGCTGGTGGCGCGCGACAGCACCAGTCTGCGTCCGGCGCAGGCCGCCCGACTGCCGGACGTGGGTTATATGCGCCAGCTCAACGCCGAAGGCATTCTGGCACTGAAACCGACACTGGTGATCGCCAGCGCGCAGGCGCAACCGTCGCTGGTGCTGCAACAGATTGCCCGCGCGGGCGTCAGGGTGGTCACGGTCAGCGGCGACAGCAGCCTGCAGGCGATTCCGCAGAAAATTATCACTGTGGGCCAGGCGCTGCAGCGTGAAAGCGAAGCTCAGGCACTGGCGCAGCAAATGACGCAGCAGATTCGCCAGTTGCCGCAGCAACCGCTGCCGGTAAAAGTGCTCTACATCATGGCGAACAGCGGCATGAAGTCGATGGCGGCGGGAAATCAGACTGCGGCCGATGGCGCCATTCGCAGCGCCGGTCTGGAGAATGCTATGGGCTCGGTGCCGCACTATCAGGCACTGTCGCAGGAAGGGGTGATCGCCGCCGCGCCGGATCTGGTGGTAATAGGCGAGGATGGCCTGAAAACCCTGGGCGGCGAAGCGCAGCTGTGGCAGTTACCGGGTCTGGCGCTGACGCCTGCCGGGCAGCAGCATCGTCTGCTGGTGATCGACACCATGGCACTGCTGGGGTTTGGTCTTGATACGCCGCGGGCAATCGTGAAATTGCGTCAGGCGGCGGAATCGCTGAACCATGATTAAGGATAATGCGCTGCGTGGCCTGGTGCTGATGCTGATCTTCCTGCTGGTGGCGATGGTGCTGGCGGCAAATCTGGGGGCGATGTCGCTTTCAGTGCGGGCGCTGTGGCAGGCACCGCTCAGCGATCTTATCTGGCAGATCTGGCTGAATATCCGTCTGCCGCGCGTGCTGCTGGCGGTGGTGATGGGCATGGCGCTGGCAGTCTCTGGCGCAGTGATGCAGGGTGTTTTTCGTAACCCACTGGCCGATCCTGGTCTGCTGGGGATCAGCAGCGGGGCGGGACTGGCGGTGGCGCTGGCAATCATTATTCCGCTGGCGTTGCCGGCACCGCTGGCATTGTGGCTACCGATGATCGCCGCGTTTATCGGCAGTCTGCTGGTTACACTGCTGATCTTCAGTTTCAGTCGGCTGGCGCGCGGCAATCTTTCGCGGCTGTTGCTGGTCGGCATTGCGATTAATGCGTTGTGCGGGGCGGCGGTAGGCGTGCTGTCATGGCTGAGCAACGACCAGCAGCTGCGCCAGCTGTCGCTGTGGGGCATGGGAAGCCTCAGCCAGGCACAGTGGCCTGCACTGCTGATCTGCCTGCTGCTGATTCTGCCAGCCTTGCTGCTGTTACAGACCCGTGCCCGCCACCTTAACCTGCTGCAGTCGGGTGAAGAGGATGCGCACTACATGGGCGTTGATGTGAAGCGTACTCAGCATCAGCTGCTGATCCTCAGTGCGTTGCTGGTCGGTACGGCGGTCTCGGTCAGCGGCGTGATCGGCTTCGTCGGACTGGTGGTGCCACACGTGATGCGTTTTTGCCTTGGCGGCGATCACCGCTGGCTGCTGCCCGGCTCAGCGCTGGCGGGGGCGATTCTGCTGCTGCTGGCCGATACGCTGGCGCGCACTCTGGTGGTTCCGGCAGAGATGCCGGTGGGGCTGCTGACCAGCCTGATTGGCGGTCCGTGGTTTCTCTGGCTGATTCTGCGTCAACAGCGAGGGCTGGAGTGATGGACATTTTACAGGCCAGGGGATTGTGTCTCGCGCGCGGCGGCAAAACCGTTATCGATAATCTCGACGTCACGCTGTCAGGTGGCGAGCTGGTGGCGCTGATTGGCCCCAACGGCGCGGGTAAGTCGACGCTACTGCGGATGCTGACGGGATTTCTGTCGCCCGATCGGGGCGAGTGCTGGCTGGGCGATCGATGGCTGACGGCATGGCCGCGTGAGCAGCTGGCACGACGCCGGGCAGTGATGCGCCAGCAGAACAACCTGACGTTTGCACAGTCTGCGCAGTCGGTCGTGGCGATGGGCCGTGCGCCCTGGCCGGAGGCGCAGACGTCGCAGATTGTGGCGGAGGTTATGCGGCTGACCGGTTGTGAAGGGCTGGCGCAGCGCGATTACCGCCAGCTCTCTGGCGGTGAACAACAACGGGTGCAGCTGGCGCGGGTGCTGGCACAGCTCTGGCATGAGGGAAGACCACGCGGCTGGCTGTTTCTGGATGAGCCGACTTCGGCGCTGGATCTCTTCTGGCAGCAGCAAACCCTGCGTTTACTGCGCCAGCTGACGCGCGCCGGAGATCTCACCGTCTGCACCGTGTTACATGACCTTAATCAGGCCTCATTGTGGGCCGATCGCATACTGCTGCTGCACGCAGGCCGACTGGTGGCACAAGGCTCGCCGCAGACGGTCATGACGGAAGCGACGCTGACGCGCTGGTACCAGGCCGATCTGCAGGTAGTGGCGCATACCGGGAGTGGACAGCCGCATATCCAGCTGCGTATTTAGACCGTTTCGCTTTAAAAACATTGCCTTGCGCGGTTTTATTCGCTGATTTTGCGCTATACCTGGAGTTCCGGACAGATTCAAGGAGACCATAATGGCAAAATCATTAGATCAGACCGCTGAGCAACTGGGGAATATTTTACTCTCTTCCGGACTTCATCTGGCGACCGCCGAATCCTGTACCGCCGGGCTGATCAGCATGACGCTGGCCGCGGTGGAAAACAGCGGAGACTTTTATACCAGCGGCTTTGTGACCTACAGCGAAAATGCCAAAATCCGTCTGCTGGGGGTGCGCCCTGACACGCTGAAACAGCATACGGCGGTGAGCGAACAGACGGCGCGGGAGATGGTGCAGGGCGCCTGCGCCCGCTCCGGCGAGCCGGTGGGATTATCCATTACCGGCTATGCCGGACCGGATGGCGGCGAAGATGGTACACCGGCGGGCACCATCTGGTTTGGCTGGGTATTGCCCGACGGCAGAGACGAAGCGGAGTGCCATCAGTTCAGCGGCGATCCGAAATCGGTGATGGAGCAGGGGACACAGTTCGCGCTGGAAGGACTTATAAAACGGCTGCAGCGAGCCGATCGTTAAAGGCGCGAAACGCGCCTTTAAACAGGCTTAGCGGCAGTCGACAATCAGACGACCCTGCACTTTACCATCCAGCAATGCCTGCGCACCTTCTCTGGCTTCACTTAGCGGGATCACCCGGCTCAGCTTACTGAGCCGTTCGCTATCCATCAGCTCACCGAGTCGCTGCCACGCCTGCTGACGAAGCGGCTTCGGACACATCACGCTATCGACACCGGCCAGCGTAACGCCACGCAAAATAAAGGGTGCGACGCTGGCTGGCAGGTCGAGTCCCTGCGCCATACCACAGGCGGCAACCACGCCGTCCCGCTGGGTGGCGGCCAGCACATTCGCCAGGGTGTGACTGCCGACGCTGTCTATCGCGGCGGCCCAGCGCTCTTTTGCCAGTGGCTTGCCGGGCCGGGAGAGTTCTTCTCGGTCAATGACCGATGCCGCGCCCAGCGTTTCGATCAGATAGGTATGGTCGCTGGTGCGCCCGCTGGAAGCGATCACCTGATAGCCCAGACGCGCCAGCAGGCTGACGCTATAGCTGCCGACGCCGCCACTGGCACCGGTTACCAGTACCGGCCCCTGTTCAGGTGTAATGCCCTGTTTTTCCAGCGCCATCACGCAGAGCATTGCGGTCAGTCCCGCCGTACCGATTGCCATGGTTTGCAGCGGACTCAGCGTGGCGGGCGGGCGCACCAGCCAGTCGCCGCTGACGCTGGCTTTCTGTGCCAGGCCGCCCCACTGTTTTTCGCCCACGCCCCAGCCCGTCAGCAGTGCCACATCATCCTCTTTCCAGTCGGGATGGCGGCTGGCCGTCACCCGGCCAACAAAATCGATACCTGGCACCATCGGGAACTGGCGCACAATCGGGCCTTTGTTACAGATAGCCAGGGCATCTTTGTAGTTCAGAGATGAGTAGCTGACGTCGAGCGTGACATCGTGGTCGGGCAGTTGAGATTCGGGGAGATCTTTCAGCAGGGAACGGTAACCTTGTTCGTCATTTTCAATGACCAGTGCCTTGAACATGTAGCCTCCGGCAGAATGGGAAAGAGAAGATCAGTTTACGCCTGGCAGATGCAATGCGGTAGGGCAATGGCCGCGTCTGCGGGCAATGGAGACGACACGAGCGGAAAAGCACGCTGACAGCGACAGTGAGTTAAGTGCATAAATCTGCATACAATTCAGATAATTAGTCGTATTGTGAATTTCTCATGACAAATAGTATATAAAAATCATGTTGTTACATCCGCAGGGGGTGACTGAGTAATTACCTGGTTCGGGTTGTCCATGCCTGAAAAAGATGACATTATGACCGCCACTTTTTGACCCTGCTTCTTTGCCACAGAGGACGTCGCCATGTCCGGTTCACCGCGCATCCGCCCGGATTACCGTTCGCTTTTTCCGGCGCTCACCGGGTTATCCTCTTTTCCGATATCTCCATTATTCACCATGCGGTGAGGCCAGCCAGGCAGCGGCTATGGATCTGCTCTCCACGGGCTGCGTAACGCCTTCTGACTGTTAAGTATTCGCCGGGGCACTGTCCCCATAATTGTGCCTCTGGCACTTCCTCCCTGACGTTAGGGATTCTGTTATGACTCCACTGAAAATTGCTGCCAGCGCCGCTGTGGCGCCCAGTCTGACCCTGAACACTGCGCGAGACGTGGTGACGCTGGATAACACCGATTTCACCGATGTGGCGGCGGTTGTCGTCTCGCTGGCGGATACCCGCAGCGGCGTGCTGGCGCTGCTGCGTCATACCGGCTTTAATCTGCCGGTATTTGTTGCTAACGCGTTTGAAGAAGAGGTGATGCACCTGCCCGGCGTCAGCGGTGAGCTGAATGGCGATCCGCAGGAGTGGATCGCGCTGGAAGCGGCTGCGCAGGCGTATGAAGCGGCGCTGCTGCCCCCTTTCTTCGAGACGCTGACCCGTTATGTCGATATGCAGAACAGCACCTTTGCCTGTCCCGGACATCAGGGCGGTGCGTTCTTTAAAAAGCATCCGGCGGGCAAACAGTTTTATGACTTCTACGGCGAGAATGTTTTCCGCTCTGATATGTGCAATGCCGACGTCAAACTGGGCGATCTGCTGATCCACGAAGGCTCGGCCAAAGATGCGCAGAAGTATGCGGCAAAGGTGTTTAACGCCGATAAAACCTACTTTGTGCTCAACGGTACCTCAAGTGCCAACAAAGTGGTGACCAATGCGCTGCTGACCCGTGGCGATCTGGTGCTGTTCGACCGCAACAATCACAAGTCGAACCATCATGGCGCGCTGATTCAGGCGGGCGCAACCCCGGTTTATCTTGAAGCGACGCGCAATCCTTTCGGCTTTATTGGCGGCATTGACGCGCACTGCTTTGATGAGGCTTATCTGCGCGAGCAGATCGCGGCCGTGGCTCCGCAGCGCGCGGCGGAAGAGCGGCCTTTCCGTCTGGCGATCATCCAGCTGGGCACCTACGACGGCACGGTCTACAACGCGCGTCAGGTGGTGGATCGCATCGGCCATCTGTGTGATTACATCCTGTTTGATTCCGCGTGGCTCGGCTATGAGCAGTTCATTCCACTGATGGAAGGCTGTTCGCCGCTGACCCTGCAACTGAATGAGAACGATCCCGGCATTTTTGTCACGCAGTCAGTGCATAAGCAGCTGGCAGGTTTTTCGCAGACTTCGCAGATCCATAAAAAAGATAATCATATTCGCGGACAGCGCCGCTTCTGCCCGCATAAGCGACTGAATAACGCCTTTATGCTGCACGCATCCACCAGTCCGTTTTATCCGCTGTTTGCCGCACTGGATATCAACGCCAGAATGCATCAGGGCGAAGCGGGGCGTCGCATGTGGGATGAGTGCGTCACGCTGGGTATTGAGGCGCGTAAAGCGATCCTGGATCGCTGTGAGATGATTCTGCCGTTTGTGCCGGAGACGGTAGATGGCCAGCGCTGGCAGGATGCGCCCACTGAGACGATCGCCCGCGATCTGCGCTACTTCAGCTTTGAACCGCAGGCGAAGTGGCACGGTTTCGCGGGTTATGCGCGCGATCAGTATCGGGTGGATCCCTGCAAGCTGCTGCTGACCACGCCGGGGATTGATGCGGCCAGCGGTGAGTATAGTGATTTCGGGATTCCGGCGACCATTCTGGCGAACTATCTGCGCGAAAACGGCATTGTGCCGGAGAAGTGCGATCTCAACTCAATCCTGTTCCTGCTGACCCCGGCAGAGAGTCCGGAGAAGATGGCGAATCTGGTGGCGATGCTGGCGCAGTTCGAACAGCACGTCAAAGAGGATGCGCCGCTGGCCGAAGTGCTGCCGACCATTTACCGCAAAAATGCCGAACGCTATGCCGGGTATACCCTGCGTCGCCTCTGTCAGGAGATGCACGACCTTTACGTCAGTCACAACGTCAAGGATCTGCAGCGCCTGATGTTCCGCGCCGCGGAGTTCCCGCCGGTCAGGGTGAATCCGCAGGATGCGCATCAGGCTTATATTCGCGGCGAAGTGGAGCTGGTGCCGATAGCCGAAGCGCAAGGCCGGGTTGCCGCAGAAGGTGCACTGCCTTATCCACCGGGTGTGCTGTGCGTAGTCCCTGGAGAAGTCTGGGGCGGCGCGGTGCAGCGTTACTTCCTGGCGCTGGAAGAGGGGCTTAATCTGCTGCCTGGCTTCTCGCCAGAGCTGCAGGGCGTTTACACCGAAGAGGATGACCAGGGACGGAAGTATCTGGTGGCCAATATGATAGTGGGGCGCTGATCTGAGCGTGGGCAGAGGCGGGTAGCGGCCTGCCTGCCTTTTTGTTCGCTGCGCGAACGGGCTATGAGAAGGTTTCGCCTGGCGGCGGTGTACGCTTTGCAGCGAGCTGGCACTTAATGGGTTTTCGCCTGGCAGGCCCTGGGTTCGCTGCGCGAACGGGCTATGAGAGATTTTCGTTCGCCTGGTAAGCCGGGCAGTTTCAGATTCGCCTCTGCAGGCGACCGACAAGGGGGCGCCAGTCGCCGCGCCCCCTTGACCCCGGGCTCCGGCCTGCTTCACCGCCGCTTCGCGGTTCCTTCGCTACTTCAGGATTTCTCACGGACCGGCGGGACGCGCCATCCATGGCGCGAACCCGCCTCTTCGCGACATCCCTGTCGCTCGTCCTGAAATCCCTCATCCGCTCAGCGGTTCTGACGGCCTCCTTACCCCCCTCGCTGTTATCTCTGCTTTTTTATGGCAGGTTCGCTGTCGCTGTAAGTTTCCGGGATGGTCTTCGCTATCAGACCATCAGACAGCACGGCAACAGCGAAATGAAAAGATAATTACAGGCGGGGGTTTGGGAGAGGCGTCCGAAGCGCTGAGGAACAACCGGAGGCCAGGATGAGCCGACAGGACGTCGGCGAAAGGACGGCACGAGCCAGGGATGGCGAGTCCGGACGGTCCGTCGGCTGCAGGGCGTGACGAAGGTACCCCGCATAGCGGGGCGCGCAGGCAGCCGGACGCCGGGATTATTAAGGGGCGGGCGTCCGCCCCTTAATACGTCCGCCTGCTCGGGCGATCTGAAACTCCTGACCGCCTGGCGGGCGGAACCCGCTCAGTGCATACCCGCGGCTAAGCGAACGAAACCTTCTCATAGCCTGTTCGCGCAGCGAAAAATCCCAGCTTCAGGCGCTGCACCCAAGCCCGTTCGCGCAGCGAACACTCCCCCGCTTAAGCGCTGAGCCAATCAGAATCCCCGATAACTCTTCTGCGCGGTACTCACCTTATAAAGATAACGACGCGACTCCGCCGACGGATGCTGGTTCGCCAGGGTCGAATAAACCTTGCTCGGTGACATGCCGTTAATCATCGAAAACGCTCGATCTTTATCGCTGGAGAAGACGCGCAGCACGCTGCCTGCGCCGCCGTTATAGGCGGTGATCACCGCATAGCGGCGTGACACCGGATCCTGAATGCCGCCCAGATAGCTACGCTGCAACAGCGACAGATAAGCGGTACCCGCATCAATATTGTTCTCCGGATCCAGCAGATAGCTGCGGCTCGGCTTGCCCCATTTACCCTTCATGCGGAACACGTCAACACCGGCAGTATGCTGCACCACCTGCATCAGACCCAGCGCATCAGAATGGCTCACGGCGTAGGGGTTAAAGCTCGACTCGGTCTGCATAATCGCCAGAATCAATGAGGCATCGACACCATACTGATCGGCGGCTTTACGCACCATCGGCAGGTATTTGTGCGCACGCTTATCCAGGTGGTTCGGCACCATCGGAATCGAAATGGTGTAAATCACATGCAGACCCGAGGTGCGGCGCTGCAATTTATTCTGAATCAGATAGTCAGCAAAGGCTTCCGCGCGACCCTGCCAGCGAATCGGCTGACCGGTATTATCCAGCACCTGCCCATACAGCAGCGGCTCTTTACTGATTTCAATATCGTTGGCGTCAGAGTAGAGATCGACATTACCCGGATCTTCGCCAATCAACAGGGTGGTCACGATTGCCTGACGCAGGCTGGCCATAGGATCGGTGCCAGAAATCGTCTCGATGGTCAGCTTACCGCTTTCAAAGTTAATGTGGCTGCGGGTGTAATAGTTGTCGCTATATTTGACGTAATCTTTGGGTCCGGCGATCAGGACCTCATTGATACCCCAGATATTCTCAATATTATGAGCAAACTGCCCCATCAGAATATCAAAGGCGTTGGTATCTTTTACCCACTCCTCGTGGGACTGCTGTTTCTTTGACCCGGAACAGGAAACCAAAAGTGGTGCTATCACCAGCAGGGCGATTAATTTTTTATTCATTGGGAATGCAAGCCTGACCTGGATAACTGGCCTCAGCGATGAGGCCCGGAATGTTTACGCTTCTGGCGGTGTATAGCCTTCGATATGAACGTCTTTACCTTCGAACAGGAAATTGATCATCTCCTTCTCCAGCACTTTACGATCTTCGGGATTCATCATGTTGAGCTTCTTCTCGTTGATCAACATGGTCTGTTTCGCCATCCACTTCTGCCAGGCTTCTTTGGAAATGTCATTGTAAATGCGCTTACCCAGATCGCCCGGGTAGAGCTGAAAATCCTGTCCTTCCGCGTCGCGCTGTAAAAAAGTACAAAAAATAGTGCGGCTCATTATTCTTCCTCATTAATCTCACAACTGTTCAAAGCCAGTTGTCGGGGATGGCGCAGCTCGTGTAACAGGCGCTCAACGGGTGCGGCTAATCCCACAGATGGTGGCAGCGCTAAGTTATACCAGAGACCGCCTGCTTCATCCATCGCCGCCCCGACAGAAGGCCACGTCAGCCACATTGGCACGATATCGAGATGGAAATGGCTGAAGGTGTGACGGAACGCAGTAAGCTGCTGCGGTTTTGCATGGATGCCGCGGGCCGCCAGCCAGTCTGTCATCGCCGCTTCCGTTGTGAACTGCGGGAAGCAGAACAGGCCGCCCCACAAGCCCACAGGCGGGCGCTGCTCCAGCCAGACATCATCACCATCCTGCATCATCAGGAACCAGCCGCTGCGCTCTGGCAGCACCTGCTTAGGCTTCTTACCGGGATAGCTCGCCCAGCTGCTGCTGGCATACGCCTCACAACCGCTGTTCAGCGGGCAGATTTCGCACTTCGGCTTCGATCGGGTACAGACGATAGCACCCAGATCCATCATCGCCTGATTAAACTGGCTGACGCCCTCGGCGGGTGTGACCTCTTCGCTGATCTGCCAGAGCCGCTTTTCGACCTCTTTCTTACCCGGCCAGCCGCTGACGGCATAGCAACGGGCCAGCACGCGCTTGACGTTGCCATCCAGAATCGGGAAATGCTGCCCCAGTGACAGCGACAGGATCGCGCCCGCCGTGGAGCGGCCTACGCCGGGCAGGGCAGAGACATCATCGAAATTACGCGGGAACTCGCCCTGATGAACCTCGACAATCTGCTTTGCGGCTTTATGCAGATTACGCGCACGGGCGTAGTAGCCGAGGCCGGTCCAGAGATGTAACACCTCATCCAGCGGAGCCGCAGCCAGATCGGTGACCGTGGGGAAGCGCGCCATAAAGCGTTCAAAATAGGGAATCACCGTGGCAACCTGGGTTTGCTGCAGCATCACTTCGGAGAGCCACACCTTATAAGGCGTTTTCTCCAGCTGCCACGGCAGGGTTTTGCGACCAAAGCGCTGATACCAGTCCAGCACCTGTTGCGCGAACTGCGGCGCTTGCATCATAAGAAGGAAATTTTCCGTGTTTACTCTACACTCAGGCAGGAATTCCAGCACATGCGCACCTGGGTGTAAACCGGAAGATTGCAAAGGCTTGCTTCTGCTTATGAACTTTGCATAATGCCCGTTTCCCGGAACAGGCTAACCAGCAGGCTTTTACATGATTAATGACGTCATCACCCCAGAATTTGATGAGAACGGGCGGCCATTACGCCGGATCCGCAGCTTTGTGCGCCGCCAGGGCCGCTTAACCAAAGGCCAGCAGCAGGCGCTGGACACCCTGTGGCCGGTCATGGGGGTGGAATATCAGCCGGAGCCTGTCGATCTGCCCGCGCTGTTTGGCCGCGAAGCCCCGGTGACGCTGGAAATTGGCTTTGGCATGGGCGCTTCGCTGGTAACGATGGCGCAGAACACGCCGCATCAGAACTTCCTGGGTATTGAAGTGCATGCGCCGGGCGTGGGTGCCTGTCTGGCCGCCGCCAAAGAAGCCGATGTGCAGAACCTTCGGGTGATGTGCCATGACGCGGTGGAAGTGCTGGAGAAGATGATTCCGGATAACTCGCTGTGCATGGTTCAGCTCTTCTTCCCCGATCCGTGGCATAAAGCGCGTCACAATAAACGCCGTATCGTCCAGGTGCCTTTCGCCGAGCTGGTGATGCGTAAACTTAAGCTGGGCGGCGTCTTCCACATGGCGACCGACTGGGAAGCCTACGCGGAGCATATGCTGGAAGTGATGAACAGCATCGATGGTTACCGCAACCAGTCAGAACAACAGAATTATGTGCCGCGTCCTGAGACGCGTCCACTGACCAAGTTTGAGCAGCGCGGGCAGCGTTTAGGCCACGGCGTATGGGATTTAATGTTTGAGAGGGTGAAATAATGGCCACACAACGCAGCCGCCGTTTACGTAAAAAACTGCACATCGATGAGTTTCAGGAACTGGGCTTCTCGGTTGCCTGGCGCTTCCCGGAAGGCACCAGCGAAAGCGAAATTGATGAGACGCTGAACCAGTTCATCAATGAAGCGATCGACCCTAATGGCCTGGCCTTCGATGGCAGCGGTTACCTGGTGTGGGAAGGTCTGGTTTGCCTGCAGAAAACCGGCAAATGCACCGATGAGCATCGTGCTCTGGTTCGTAAATGGCTGGAAGATCGCAAGCTGCAGGACGTTCAGATGACTGAACTCTTTGACGTCTGGTGGGACTAAGTCGTCACACAGTGTCGGGCTGAGGCCCGATCAGAGGGTTTCAGACCCGATCTTAGGGAGTAGATATGATGCGTAAAGCGCTTCTTGCTGTGCTGCTGGTGGCAGCAACCCAGGCTCAGGCAGCCTATGAATGCAGCGTTAAGCCGCAGGACGATGTGGTGATTAAGCCGAAGAGCGTGCAGGTGGTCGGTGCCAACGGCAATATGGAAATCTCGCCGCAGGGCGACGTGCAGTTCAATGGACAGAAGGTCACGCTCGATACGGCCGGACGCCAGAAAGCGATCGACTATCAGAATGCGCTGCGTCGCGATCTGCCGTGGATCGACAGCGGGGCGACATCACGTCTGGAGAAAGGGCGTGCGGCACTGGATCAGGTCATCGTTGAAAAACTGGGCACCGACAGCAACGTGCGTAATCGCCTGACCACGCTGAATGGTCAGCTGAAACAGCAGATGAACCGCATCATTGAACACCGTGAAGATGGGCTGACGTTCCACCATCAGGCGATTGATCAGGTTCGCGCCGAAGGTGAAAGGCTGGTGCAGTCGACACTGGGCGGCGTGATGCAGGATAGCCTGAACGAGATGGGCAGTAAGCAGGGCAGCGGCGGCAGTAATCCGCTGCAGGCGATTATGGGTAATCTGGGCGGGTTGCAGCAGTCGATTCAGGCTGAGTGGAGCAAGCAGGAGCAGGATTTCCAGAACTTCGGTCACGAGGTGTGTAATCGCGTTATTTCGCTGGAAGATCAGCGTAAACAGCTTACCGGCGCACTGAAAAAATAGGTCAACGCCTCAGCCTGTCGGGCTGAGGCGCTTTTGTTACTCTTCCGCTAAGAACAGCTCCAGCAGCGAATTCAGGAACAGCTTCCCTTTCTCCGTAATCTGCCACTGCTCCGCGGTTTCAGTCACGTAACCCGCGGCAATCGCGGCATCCATCTGCGGACGGATCACCTGCTCTGATAAACCTGTATAGCGGCTGAACTCGTCGCGCGGCGCGGCTTCCAGCAGGCGAAAGCGGTTCATGAAATATTCAAACGGCTTGTCGCTATCGGCAACGTCATACTGTTTTTCGCGGTAGTTCCCCTGCATAAATCCACGCGGATGACGGGTTTTCACCGTGCGGACTATGCGGCCATCCGGTTGCGTCAGCTTGCCGTGTGCGCCACACCCAATCCCCAGATAGTCGCCAAAGCGCCAGTAATTGAGGTTGTGCTCACAGCGATAACCCGGCTTCGCGTAGGCAGAGGTCTCATACTGCTGATAACCGGCAGCCTGCAGCAGCTGATCGCCCTGTTCGAAAATATCCCATAGCGCATCATCATCCGGCAGCACCGGCGGGCGTGAGCCAAACAGGGTGTTGGGTTCAATCGTGAGTTGATACCAGGAGAGATGCGGCGGATTAAGCGCAATCGCCTGACGTAAATCGTCGAGCGCCTCCTCCAGCGACTGATCGGGCAGGCCATGCATCAGGTCAAGGTTAAAACTGCGCAGCGACAGCGACTCGGCCAGTTCAGCGGCGCGGACCGCCTCTTCCGGGCCGTGAATGCGGCCAAGGCGCTGCAGCTTTTGCGGGCTGAAGCTCTGTACGCCAATCGAAATACGGTTGATACCGGCGCGCTGATAGGCGCTGAACCGGTCCGCTTCCACGGTGCCCGGATTGGCTTCCATGGTCACTTCCGCATCGGGAGAGAGTGTCAGACGCTCCCGCACACCATCCATCAGCATCTGCATCGCGCTGCTGCTCAGCAGGCTGGGCGTGCCGCCACCGATGAAGATCGTGCGCACTTCCCGGCCATTGATCAGCGGTAAATCGATCTCCAGATCGCGCAGCAGGTGCTGCACGTATTCAACGTGCGGCACCTCATCTTTCAGCGCGTGGGAATTAAAATCACAGTAGGGACATTTCTGTACGCACCACGGAATGTGGATATAGAGACTTAACGGCGGCAGATTAGGCATTACGCATCGCTTCCAGCAACAGCGTCAATGCTTTACCCCGGTGAGAAACTGCGCCTTTTTCCGCTTTACTCAGTTCGGCCGCGGTTTTACCCAGTGCCGGGACAAAGAAAATCGGGTCGTAACCAAAACCACCGGCACCAGCGGCGGCGCGGGTGATCTCACCCTGCCAGCTGCCGTGGAACACCAGCGGGGTCGGATCTTCCGCATGACGCAGATAGACCAGCACGCAGTGAAATTGTGCCTGGCGCTGACCGTCCGGCACGTTTTCCAGCGCCTGCAGCAGCTTCTCCAGGTTCTGTTGATCGCTGGCCTCTTCACCGGCGTAGCGCGCCGAGTAGATGCCGGGCGCGCCGCCCAGCGCATCCACGGCCAGGCCGGAATCATCGGCAATGGCCGGTAATCCGGTGATCTGTGCCGCGTGACGCGCCTTGAGAATCGCGTTCTCAATAAAGGTCAGGCCGGTCTCTTCCGCCGATTCAACCCCAAGGTCGGTCTGTGCGACGATATCCAGACCAAAGGCAGAGAGTAACTCCGCCAGCTCACGCACTTTGCCGGGATTGCCGGTTGCGAGGACAACTTTTTGCATAACAGTTCCAGTTTGATTCATTTACAGCAGATACCAGAGACCCGGGAACAGGTCCATGCCGAGAAAGTTCAGGGCATACAGCACCAGGATGACGATCATCGCTGAGAAATCGATGCCGCCCATCGCAGGCAGAATACGGCGAACAGGTGCCATCATCGGCTCGGTTAACTGCACCAGCAGATAGTCGACAGGTCCCCGGCCCTGGCTGATCCAGCTCATCAGGGAGCGAATAATAATCACCCAGAAGACCAGATAGCCGGCGGATTTAACCAGCGACAGCAGGCCGACCAGCAGATTGGTTGGGTCGACCGAGAAGACGCCCACCTGAATCAGCAATAAAATCGGGTATTTCAGCGTAGTCAGCACAAATGCCAGCAGCAGCGAGGCGGTATCTATCGGGCCCAGTGCCGGCAGTATACGACGCAACGGCTTAACAATCGGCTGTGTCACTTTTACGACAAACTGCGCCACTGGATTGTAAAAATCGCAGCGGGACCACTGCATCCAGATGCGTAACAGCAGCACCATGACGTAGAGATCGATCAGCGTTTTTACTAAAAACGTCAGTGTTAACATGAAGTTCCTCTGTTATTGTTGTGAGTTGTGCGCATAATCTCGTGCGCCAAAAATGGCGGTGCCGATACGCACCATCGTACTGCCTGCGGCGATTGCCGCCTCCATGTCATCGCTCATTCCCAGCGAAAGCGTGTCTGCATGCGGATAGTGCTGTTGCAGCTGCCGGAAGGCTTCCGCCATCTGCTGACACACCGCCAGCTGCCGCGCGTAATCACTCTCTGCTGCCGGAATCGCCATTAATCCGCGCAGCCGCAGTTGCGGCAGGGCAGCGATCTGCTCCGCCAGCCCGGAAACGGCCTCCAGCATGATGCCAGATTTGCTGTTCTCGTCACTGATATTTACCTGAATTAACACATTCAGTGGTGGCAGCGAAGCAGGCCGCTGATCGTTGAGCCGCTGCGCGATGCGCTGGCGGTCAATGGTGTGACACCAGGCGAAATGTTCCGCCACCAGACGGCTTTTATTGGACTGCAGCGGGCCGATGAAGTGCCACTCCAGCTCAGGATGTGCGGCCAGTGCCTGGACCTTTTCAACCCCTTCCTGAACGTAATTTTCACCAAAGGCAATCTGGCCAGCGGCAAAGGCTTCTTCGACCGCGCTCGCAGGTTTGGTTTTACTGACTGCAAGCAGGGTAATTTCTTCTGGTGCGCGGCCGCAACTCGCGGCAGCAGCAGCGATTCGCTGCCGCACTTGCTGTAGGTTCTGCTGGATTGAGGTCATAGTCAGGAGAAATTATGAATCTGGATGAAATGGTGGGGCTTAGTGTAAAGCATAATGCCGCCGATCTGCACCTTTGCAGCGGACATTTGCCCTACTGGCGGCGGCAGGGAAGGCTGGAGGCGATTCCGCAGCAGTGCCCGCTTTCTGGTGCATGGATGGCGCAGTTTATGGCCCGCTGGCTAAGTGACCCGCAGCGTCAGGAGCTGGAGCGCGCAGGGCAGCTCGATTTTGCCCTAAGCCTGGCCGATGGTCAGCGTCTGCGCGCCAATCTCTTTATGCAGCGCAACGGCCTGTCACTGGCACTGCGCATCATCGCCACGGCATGCCCGACGCTTGCGAGCCTGCAACTGCCCGCCATTGTCCCGACGCTGCTGGAGCAGCAGGATGGGCTGATTCTGGTGACGGGTGCGACCGGCAGCGGTAAATCAACCACGCTGGCGGCGCTGGTCGATGCGCTGAACCGCCAGCAGGCGCGGCATATCATCACGCTGGAAGATCCGATTGAATTTATCCATCACAGCCAGCAGTCGCTGATACAGCAGCGTGAAATCGGCCCGCACTGCGGTTCGTTCTCGCTGGGAGTAAAGGCAGCACTGCGTGAAGATCCCGACGTTATACTGCTGGGCGAACTGCGCGACAGCGACACTATTCGTCAGGCACTGACTGCTGCGGAGACCGGCCATCTGGTGCTGGCGACGCTGCACACGCGTGGCGCAGCGCAGGCGGTGGATCGGCTGGTTGATGTCTTTCCGGCAGAGGAGAAACAGCTGGTGCGTACTCAGCTGGCGGGCAGCCTGAAAGCGGTAATTGCACAGCGGCTGGTGCCATCAGTTGCCGGTTCGCGCATCGGACTGTTTGAGGTACTGATCGCCACACCGGGCATCACTAATCTGATCAGAGAAGGCAAGATGCACCAGATCCCTGCGCTGTTACAAACCGGCGCACAGGCCGGTATGCAGACGTTTGAGCAGAGCAGGCTGGCGCGTCAGGCAGCCGGACTGATTGAGTGAGGATGTCAGTAATGGTTTTCGAACCAGTCCTGCAAAATGATGGCAGCAGACTGTGAATCGACCGATCCTTTATTGAGCGCACGATAGCCGCCGCGTTCAAACAGGCCAGCACGCGCTTCTACCGTGCTGAGTCGTTCATCCTGCAGCTCCACGCGGATGCCAAAACGCCCGTGCAGGCGGTTGGCAAATTTACGTGCGCGATCGGTCAGCGGCTGCTCGGTGCCATCCATATTCAGCGGTAATCCCACCACCACGAAATCGGGCTGCCACTCTTTCAGCAGTTTTTCAATCACCAGCCAGTCCGGGATGCCATCCTGCGCTTTCAGGGCGGTCAGCGGACGGGCGCTGCCAGTGAGTTCCTGACCTACGGCGACACCAATACTTTTGGTGCCGAAGTCGAATCCTAACAGAGTTTGAGTTGACATCAGGCGTGTCCGGCGTCGCTGGCCATGTTGTGAATATCGACGCCAATACTGCGCGCCGCTTCGCGCCAGCGCTCTGAAATCGGCGTCTGGAACAGGATGTTGCTGTTAGCGGGGGTGGTCAGCCAGGCATTTTCCATCAGCTCATTTTCCAGCTGATCTTTCTCCCAGGCGCAGTAACCCAGCGCTACCAGCACGTTAGTGGGCTGAGACGCCGTACCGATCGACTCCAGCACGTCACGGGACGTGGTGATGATCGTGTTATCGGAAACACGAATACTGGAGGTAAAGGTGCGTTGCGCGGAGTGCAGGATAAAGCCACGATCTTCCGCCAGCGGGCCGCCGGTAAACACCGGTTTATCCAGCTTGATCGCCGGATCGCGATCGTCAGCAGAGATTTTGAGCTTCTTCAGAATGCCTTCAACCGTCAGGTTTTCCATAGGTTTATTGATGATCAGTCCCATTGCACCCTCTTCGTTATGCTCGCAGAGATAAACCACGGAACGTTTGAAGAAAGGATCCTGCAATGAAGGCATGGCAATCAAAAAGTGATGTTGTAAATTCATTCTCACACGATGTACCAAAAAAATAACCGGCACGCGACGGCCGCACCGGTATTGGGTTGATCACGGAGCTTCGCCCCGGCGTCATGCTCAGCCCAGGCGCTTCTCAATGGCATCCATCAACATGCCGGTGATGGAGATCGGGAACGCAGCCTCAATTTCACGAATGCAGGTTGGGCTGGTCACGTTAACTTCAGTCAGTTTATCACCGATGATGTCCAGACCGACAAAAATCAGCCCTTTTGCTTTCAGCGTCGGACCAACACGGCGCGCGATTTCCCAGTCGCTTTCACTCAGCGGACGCGCTTCACCGCGACCACCGGCGGCGAGGTTGCCACGCGTTTCACCGCCCTGCGGAATACGCGCCAGGCAGTAAGGCACCGGCTCGCCATCCACGACCAGCACACGTTTGTCGCCTTCGGTGATCGCCGGAATATAATTCTGCGCCATGCAGAAACGGCTCTCATGCTCGGTCAGGGTTTCGGTAATCACGCCAAAGTTAGGATCATCTTTCTTCACGCGGAAAATCGACGCACCACCCATGCCATCCAGCGGCTTCATGATGATGTCGCCATGCTCCTGCCAGAAGGCGCGCAGCTGCGCTTTGCTGCGGGTCACCAGGGTGTCAGGCGTAAACTCGGCAAACCAGGCGGTGTAGAGCTTTTCGTTACAGTCACGCAGGCTCTGCGGTTTGTTCACGATCAGCGTACCCAGCTCTTCAGCGCGCTCCAGAATGTAGGTCGCATAGATGAACTCGGTATCGAATGGCGGATCTTTACGCATCAGCACCACATTCAGGTCAGCCAGCGGGATCACCTGCTCGCTGCCGAACTGATACCAGTTCTCAGGATTCTGCTCGACGGTCAGCAGGCGGGTGCGGGCCGAGGCCACGCCACCGCGCAGGGAGAGATCGTGCATCTCCATGTAGTGAATTTCATAACCACGGCGCTGTGCTTCCAGCAGCATAGCGAAGCTGGAGTCTTTTTTAATATTGATGGACGAAATAGGGTCCATCACGATGCCAAGTTTAATCATTATTATCTCCTCGGTGAGGCGGTATTTACCGCCTCGTCTGGTTCGGTCTGCAGTGGGCCGATCGGTCAGGACATCATGCCTGCTCTCTTTCCGCTGAAAGTATCGCTTAACCCAGGTCGCCAAACCTCACCTGAAGTGCCGTAATGGCCGTCAGCGCGGTAGTTTCGGTACGCAATACCCGTGGGCCAAGCAGAATGTCAGTAAAATCGTGCTGCGCCGTCATCGCAATCTCGTCCGCAGACAAACCGCCTTCAGGGCCAATCAGCAACCTTACCCGCTCAACAGGCTGGGGCAGCGTGTTGATGCTGTGGCTGGCGCGCGGGTGCAGATTAAGCTTCAGTCCGCTATCTGCTTCTGCGCACCAGGCTTCCAGCGTCATCGCTTCACGAATCTCCGGCACGCGATTACGGCCGCACTGCTCGCAGGCGGCAATAGCAATTTTCTGCCACTGCTGGATCTTCTTCGCCAGACGCTCAGCATCAAGCTTTACGCCACAGCGCTCGGAAAACAAGGGTGTAATGACATTCACGCCCAGTTCGATCGATTTCTGGATAGTGAATTCCATTTTTTCACCGCGCGACATCACCTGACCTAAATGCAGATGTAACGGTGACTCGCGATCGTCCGGCTGGCTCTCTGTGACCGATACTTTTACACGCTTTTTATCTACATGCGTGATCTCTGCTGCAAAAGTCAGATTAGTGCCATCAAAGAGTTCCAGACGCTGACCTGCCGTCATCCGGAGTACCCGGCCCACATGATTGGATGCATCTTCATCCAGGGTAATTTCACTGCCGATGCTTAATGGCCCGGCGTGATAGATGCGAGGTATACGCATAAGGTTCCTGAGACCGGACGCCGCGCTGCAGCGGCGTCATTGGAAAAAGAGCTAGTGTAGGGCAGGGATTTTAGCGCTGGCAAGCCTGCTGCACATAAGGATTGTGATTGCCCTGAACCTTTGCAATGCGCTGGTCGCGTTCGCACTCCCAAATTGTCACGGGATAGAGCTTGTTCCAGGCGGTAAACAGCTGCGTCTGCTGGCGCGAAATACGCAGATGATACTGGTCGCGCATATAGAAATAGGTGCGGGCAATGGCACCACGCGCCCGCGCAGGTGGCTCCGCCTGTTTGAGTTTAAAGTCGATCTTCATCTCACACTGGCCGTACTGCTGCTCGCTGCCGTTCCATTGACTGTAGGCGAAGTTGCCACGGTCGCCATTCACTTCACCCACCGCAGGCTGCAGGTTGTGCAGGTCGGTTTCGATGCGGCGGTAGTCGGGATCTTTGCTGCAGTTTTTACGACCGCCATCCTGCCAGCACTGACGCTGATGGCCAAACTCCCAGGCGGGCATCACATGTTCCCACTCAATGCGTGCGGCGCGATTGGCGTTTTTGCGCACCTGATAGCCACAGCTGTTGAGATCGGGAATCCCCTTTTTTCCCTGCCACTGAATCTTACAGCCACAGTAAAAAGAACCCGGTGCATCGGCGTTGATCGCCGCCGCAAAGGTTTTGGCCTGCTGAAAGTTATTTTGATGATAGTTATTCAGGTTGAGGGCGTCAGCGGCGGGCGCAAACAGCAGCGCAACCGCCAGACTTAGTATGCGAGACATATTCCAGATTTCTACTCAGTACGAAAAAGGGCGGCAGGGTAACAGAATGTGGAATAGGGCGGAATGGGGATTCTTCTCAGGACGCGACAAATTCACCCGCGACCAGCAGGCTGCCACAGTGCACGCAGCGATATTCACTCTCTTTGCGCAGTATTCGATTGTGGCGGCGCACGGTCAGTTGATGCTGCTGACACTGACAGCGGTAGGCAAAGGTGTTGCTGCGCACGGATGCGATCTCAAACTGGTGAGTACGCCGTGCCGGAACGCCCAGCACCTGCTCCATCATCCACTTCCACTCTTTGCCGTGCGGCGCAACGCGACCAAATTGCTTCCAGACCAGCAGATGCGCCAGCTCATGCGGCACCACTTCATCGATAAATGCCTGCTGGTTTTCCAGCAGCAGCACAGGATTGATGCGAATTTCCCAGGACGCCAGCCAGGCGGTGCCCGCCGCCGTACCACGCTGCTGGTAGAGCAGCTTCGGTTCCGGATAACGGGTTTTCAGCGCCTGATTCGCACGTTCAAGCGACTGGCGCAGCGAGCGCATTACGGCCTGCTGCAGGGCAATGGGGAGACGAGGCGTTTTCATGGCGCTCAGAATAATCGCCGCCGCGCAGGAACTCAACGTCGCCAGCGACAAGTGTGGTTCTGGCCGGGGGAAAATTTCTGGTTTAAATATTGTTATGGGCTTTTTTAGAATATTCTATTAATGAGATTCACCGCAGAGTGGATGGATGAAAAGCGAACGGCACAGGGCATGGATAAACCAATGAAAAATAATGATAACGTCAGGAAACAACGGATTGTGCTGGTGACGGATCTGATGGCCGGTCGTGGTGGTATGGAAAATGTGACTGGTCAGTTGATTAAGGCCCTGAATGCGGAACCCGGTACCGAAGCAGGGCTGTTTATTATCAACAGCGGAGAGGAGAGCCACTCCCGCGCCTGGACCGCCAACGCTGTTCTGGCTGAGAGCGTCTGCACACTGCGGAATAAGAAAATAAAAAATCTTATTCATACGCTGAGAATGGCCGCCTTCTTTCGTCGTTATCAGCCCGATCATGTTCTGACCCTCAACACCATTCCCTGCCTGATGACGCGCCGGGCAATCACGCTTTCAGGACGTAAAATCGTATTGTCGAGCTGGATGCACCTGCCTCCGCGTGAACGTTATCGTCCCCATTATCTGCTGCGGGCCGATCACCATTTTGCGATCAGTAATCAGATTAAAGAGCAGCTGGTGGAACTGGGCGCACGCGCCACTGACGTTGACGTGATCTATAACCCGATCAAACGCAATGACACGGTAATCGGCAGACCCCAGGCGCTGAAGTTTCTCTATATTGGTCGCGTCCATTATCAGCGGCAGAAACAGCTTAAAGATCTGTTTGATGCCCTGCAGCAGCTGGATGCGCCCTGGACGCTGGAGATAGTGGGTGACGGGGAAGATCTGACGCAATGTCAGCACTACGTGACGCAACTCGGCATTCAGGATCGCATCACCTGGCATGGCTGGCAGGAGAATGCCTGGGAGTATGTCATCCGCCATATCAGACAGGTCACCTGCCTGGTCATGACCTCTAACTTCGAAGGCTTCCCGCTGATCCTGCTGGAGGCGATGTCGCGCGGCGTCTACTGTGTTTCATCCGACTGTATCAGCGGCCCGGCGGAAATTATTCAGAACGGTATTAATGGTCAGCTCTATCCCACCCATGACAGCATGGCGCTGGCCGCGATTCTCAACGCTATGAGCGGGGATTTCCACTTCCCCGATCATCAGGCTATTAAAGCGAGCATCACCGGTTTTTATGAGGAAAATTATATGAAGCACCTGATGAGTGTGTTTAACCGCCTTACTGAGGTTAAGCATGACGAATAAAATCAGTCGCAATGGATTAACGTTAATGGTTAATTTTTCAGTTATTGCGCTCTGCCTGGCGCTGTCACTGAATATGTTTGTTACCGGCCTGCCGCAAAAAATATTCTATCTGGTCTCGTATCTCTCTATCGCGTCCGTGCTGTATGGCCTGGTGCGCAGGCGGATGGACTTTAAAGAGAACGGTTTTTATATCGCCCTGTTTGCTGTGCTGATTATCTTTGCCCTGATTCGGCTGTTCTGGGCGATTCACGTGAAGGGGATCGAAACCGCGCCCTCAGGCGATGCCATCACTAATATGGGCAACTATCTGCTGGGGGCGAAGCGGCTGTTGATGGGTGCCTTTGTGCTGCTCAGTCTGGCTGTTTATGGGGATCGGGTCTCCCTGACCACGCTACGCGTCGGAAAAGGGCTCATCCTTCTCGGCCTGCTGATTACGCTGGGCTTTGGTATCCACGAGCATCTCTACACTGAGAATATCCGCATCAAGCTCACCACCGAAGCCGCCTCCATGTCCTCCTACATGATTCTGTTTATCTACTGTGCCTGGCTCTGGCTAAGCCGCTATGAGACGCACGCTTACTGGAAGGTGGCCGATATCGCTGTGCTGGCAGTGACCTTTGCCTTGCTCTACCTGTGCGGCACCCGTGTAACCCTGATTGCGCTGATTGCCGTGGGGCTGCTGTTCCTGGTGCAGGCCTACCGGCTGTCGCTGCTGACTAACTGGCGCATTAGCGCTCTGCTGGTTGGCGTAATGGCGGTGCTGATTCTGATGACCAGCAACCGCTGGGTAGAAGGGGTTCAGGATATTGAGAACTTTGGTTCAAACAGTTCGACCTCGCTGGGCGCACGTGTCGCCATCTGGGGCGGGGCGGTCAACTTTATTGAGCACCATGGCGGTTTTGCGACGCCGGATGCGCGCACCACTGAGGCGCGTCAGTTCATCACTGCGCACTATCCTCTCAATGTCGAAGGCTTCACCAACGTTAAATACAACATGCACAACGAGTTCCTCGAAGTGACGTCATTGCAGGGATGGCTGGGTACGGCGTCGCTGGCGCTGCTCTATCTGACGGTGCTGGCGGGCTGGCTGAAGAAGTGTGATCTGCGCGGCGTGGCGCTGCCGATGGTGGCACTGTTTACCACCGGACTGACCGATTCGGTGCTGCCCTATAATCAGACCGCGACCATTTTCATTATGGCGCTGGCGCTCTGCTGCATACGGCGGCCCCTGTCGGTAACGCGGGTAACCACAGCGTAGTGGGGCGTTGAACAAATAAAAACGGCGGGGTTTCCAGAGAAACCCCGCCGTTTTTTTTACCGCTTTTTTACCGGGTAAAGTTAGTCGCGTGAACCGATGTCGCGCAGTTTTTTGCCTGCCATCAGGTTACGTTCGATGTGTTCCAGCGAGACGTTTTTGGTCTCAGGGATCAGCATCACCGTCAGCAGAATGAAGAACAGGTTAAGCAGTGCGTAGACCCAGAAGGTGTTCGCATTGCCCAGCGTATTCAGCATCGTCAGGAAGGTCGCACCTACGATCATGTTTGCGATCCAGTTGGTGGTAGTGGAGACAGTGATACCGAAATCGCGGCCTTTCAGCGGCTGAATCTCGGAACAGAGTACCCAGATCAACGGACCGGCTGACATCGCAAAACCGATGATGAACATCAGCAGCATACCTACCGCAAAGTACTGTGCGCCCGCCGAGTGAATGCCGAAGTGCAGCATCGTACCCAGAACGCCCATACCGGCTGCCATCACCATAAAGCCCAGAATCAGGGTAGGTTTACGACCCCAGCGATCCACCAGGCCAATGGCAATAAAGGTCGCCAGTACGTTAACCAGACCAACAATCACCGTGCCCCACATCTGCTGGGTGGTGTTGGTGAAGCCCGCGATTTCAAAGATTTTTGGCGCGTAGTACATGATGACGTTCATGCCGGTAAACTGCTGCATCACCTGCAGCAGAATGCCGAGATAGACCGCACGACGGAAGTGGCTGCTGCTGGTGAACAGACCCCAGCCAGACTGTTTGATCTTCAGGCTTTCACGGATCTCTTCCAGCTCACGTTTTGCCTGCTCGCTGGTGTCACGCAGACGATCCAGTACGCGTTGTGCATCGCGGAAGTTACCTCGCGCCGCGAGCCAGCGTGGGCTGTTTGGCAGGAAGAAAACGCCGACCAGCAGCAACAGTGCCGGAATAGTGATGATGCCCAGCATCCAGCGCCAGTTGCCGGTAAAGCTGAACGCCGTATCGGACAGGTAAGCGCCAAGAATACCGATGGTGATCATCAGCTGATAAAGCGAAATCATACTGCCGCGAATTTTTTCCGGAGCGATCTCAGAAAGATAAAGCGGGGCGGTATAAGAGGCGATACCGACTGCCAGGCCCAGCAGAACGCGGGCGCTGATCAGCATTTCCGGGTTTGGCGACATCGCCGACCAGAGTGAACCGATAACGAACAGAATCGCACCGGCCATCAGGCTTTTTTTACGGCCCAGGCGGGATGACATCCAGCCGCTGCCGATAGCACCGACCGCCGCACCAAACATCATGGAACTGACGATCCACTCCTGCTGATGAGGGGTGACGTTAAAGTCCTTTGCGATAAACGGCAGAGCACCGGCGATAACGCCGATATCCAGACCGAACAGCAGACCCGCAAGGGCCGCCAGAAAGCAGACAAATAAGGTCATCGCCTTATTTGAAGTTCTGCTTTTGTGTGTATTGCCAGGCATTTTAGCCTCCAGGTTTATCCATCATTGTTTTTATCAATGTTAAAAAACCTTTTGCGGGAAAAAAGTGAGCCTGATCACATCAGTGTAATCGCTTACACACGCTGAAACCCTGAAATTCAGCATATTTTTCCCGGAAAGATTAATTAACCAGTGAGGTATAGCACTCATTAAGTTTCTGACAATGCTCTATTTACTGGCTATCAGACGACGCTGAAAATAACGCATTTTCAGCAGAATAACTACGTGCGTTAATTCCTAAATATCGGATAAACAAAGCATTTCAATTTGTAATCGTTAACATTTAGTCGTCAGAAAAAGCGAAAAGAAGTGTAGCTGAGAACTGAAAATTTGCTGCAGAGAGAAGAAGATGTCGGGCAGATGCGTTTTTTTGTCGTCACGCGCTCGTCAGAAACTGCGCTGGCCTGTCGTTCAGAAGGGGAGCGGGAGCAAAATTGCTCCGGTTAGCAATGGGGCTGAAAAGGCAATAAAAAACCCTGCCGCAGTGGCAGGGTTTTTATCTGCAGCCGGTAATCTTACAGGCCAGCCGCTTCACGCAGCAGGGCAGCTTTGTCGGTTTTTTCCCATGGGAAATGTTCACGACCAAAGTGGCCGTAAGCTGCGGTCTCTTTATAGATTGGGTGCAGCAGATCCAGCATCTGGATCAGACCATATGGACGCAGGTCGAAGAACTCGCGCACCAGCAGCGTCAGCTGTTCGGTAGAGATTTTCTCGGTACCGAAGGTTTCCACCATGATGGACGTAGGTTCAGCCACGCCGATAGCGTAGGAGACCTGGATTTCACAACGGTCAGCCAGACCGGCCGCTACGATGTTTTTCGCCACGTAACGCGCGGCATAGGCTGCAGAGCGGTCAACTTTAGATGGATCTTTACCCGAGAACGCACCGCCACCGTGACGCGCCATGCCGCCGTAGGTGTCTACGATGATTTTACGACCGGTCAGACCGCAATCGCCCATCGGGCCGCCGATCACAAAGCGACCGGTTGGGTTGATATGATATTTGGTTGAGGCGCTCAGCCACTCTGCAGGCAGAACCGGCTTGATGATCTCTTCCATCACTGCTTCCTGCAGATCTTTCTGGCTGATGGATTCAGCGTGCTGGGTAGAGAGCACAACTGCATCGATGCCCACAATTTTGCCATCGTCATACTGGAAAGTGACCTGGCTCTTGGCATCCGGGCGCAGCCACGGCAGGGTGCCGTTTTTACGCACTTCAGCCTGACGCTGTACCAGACGGTGCGCATAGGTTACCGGCGCAGGCATCAGCACGTCTGTTTCGTTAGTGGCATAGCCGAACATCAGGCCCTGGTCGCCCGCGCCCTGTTCCAGCGGATCGGTACGGTCAACGCCCTGATTGATATCCTGAGACTGTTTACCAATCGCGCTTAATACCGCGCAGGAGTTGGCGTCAAAGCCCATATCGGAATGGACATAGCCGATTTCACGTACGGTTTTACGGGTGATCTCTTCAATATCGACCCAGGCGCTGGTGGTGATTTCACCGCCAACCAGCACCATACCGGTTTTAACGTAGGTTTCGCAGGCCACGCGCGCTTTAGGATCCTGTTCAAGGATCGCATCCAGCACAGCATCGGAGATCTGGTCGGCGATTTTATCGGGATGTCCTTCTGATACAGACTCGGACGTAAAAAGGTGTTTAGCCATTCTGTTCTTTACCTTAAATATGGTTTGAGTACGACTGCATAGCGCCAGTGAGGTAGTCTGACCTGACGCCCCTTCAGGCAAAGCCGCGAGCAGTGAGGTTGTGTCAGCACAGCAGGCCAACACCGCCTGGATAATAACCTGTTTAGATGGAAAACCATCTGGACGGCTATTTTAGGATAGAGGGTAAACCAATTACCAGCCCTTTTTCTGTTTCAGCATTTAACCTGTCTCTGTTATCGGCATAATTTGCTGACGCTACACGCAATTCCCCGATAATATTTTTGCATTTTACGGCGGTAAACTGTATAAAACGCCGCTGCTTTGATAGCAGCAGCAAGGATGACGCCACTGTTTGCGTCGCGCCTGTCAGACTCTGGTCTGGCTTTCACCCAGGTTGTTTTCCATGTGCCCCTGGCATATGCGGAGGTGATACAAGTAATGAACCACGCTTTTTCTTCTTCCGGTTCTCTGCGCTGCGGCGCTGCGCTGGCTCTCTCCTGCCTCTCATCTGTTTCTCTTTCCTGCCGACGCGATGTCCGATGCGGTAATTTTACCGACACAGGCGCAGGCTAATCTTTATCTCTGCTCGATCGGTTTTGTCTCTTCTCTGCGCCCGCGCAGCGGAACGACGCAGGTTATCCATGGTCAATACAGATCAGTTAAATGTTCTCTGTTTAAACGGAGATGGCCCGGGTGTTTTACACTTAACTCTCATGCGTGAATCGCGCTGACGGCAACGTCAGGTGAACAGGACATTGCGTTTAATGTGGCAACAGGTTTTCAGATTAGCGGCCATAAAGCCGGTTAACAGTTTCATCTTTCAACGGAAAATTGAGGTTCGCGATGTCTGACGACATGAAGAATATCAAAGGTTCGTCAGCTGGCGAACAGGGTACACTCCGCTCCATGCAGGAGGTTGCAATGAACGATCAGGATGCGAGCAAAATGTTGCGTACGTACAACATCGCCTGGTGGGGCAACAACTATTATGACGTTAACGAACTGGGCCACATCAGTGTCTGCCCCGATCCGGATCGTCCTGACGTGCGCGTCGATTTAGCTCGTCTGGTCAAAGAGCGCGAAGCGCAGGGCCAGCGTCTGCCCGCTTTATTCTGCTTCCCGCAGATCCTGCAACACCGTCTGCGTTCCATTAACGCCGCCTTTAAACGTGCGCGTGAATCCTACGGTTACAAAGGCGACTACTTCCTGGTTTACCCGATTAAAGTTAACCAGCACAAACGCGTGATTGAGTCACTGATCCACTCCGGCGAACCGCTGGGACTGGAAGCGGGCTCAAAAGCCGAGCTGATGGCGGTGCTGGCGCACGCCGGTCAGACCCGTTCAGTGATCGTCTGTAACGGCTATAAAGATCGCGAATATATTCGTCTGGCGCTGATCGGCGAGAAGATGGGCCATAAGGTCTATCTGGTGCTGGAGAAGATGACCGAAGTGCGGCTGGTGCTGGAAGAAGCAGAGCGTCTGAATGTGGTGCCGCGTCTTGGTATCCGTGCGCGTCTGGCTTCGCAGGGCTCCGGTAAATGGCAGTCGAGCGGCGGCGAAAAGTCGAAGTTTGGCCTCTCAGCCACCCAGGTGCTGAAACTGGTTGAGATCATGCGTGAAGCGGGTCGCATCGACAGCCTGCAGCTGCTGCATTTCCATCTGGGCTCGCAGATGTCCAACATCCGCGACATCGCTACCGGCGTGCGTGAGTCGGCGCGCTTCTATGTCGAACTGGCCAGGCTGGGCGTCAACATTAAATGTTTCGACGTCGGCGGCGGTCTGGGCGTCGATTACGAAGGAACGCGCTCGCAGTCTGACTGCTCGGTCAACTACGGCCTGAATGAGTACGCCAACAACGTAATCTGGGCGATTGGTGCTGCCTGTGATGAGCACGGTCTGGAGCATCCGACGGTGATCACCGAGTCGGGCCGTGCGGTAACCGCGCACCACACGGTACTGGTCTCCAACATCATTGGTGTGGAGCGCAACGAGTTCAGCGAACCTGAAACGCCGGATGCGGATGCGCCGCGCCCGATCCTCAGCATGTGGGAAACCTGGCAGGAGATGCACGAGCCAAGTACCCGCCGCTCGCTGCGTGAATGGCTGCATGACAGCCAGATGGATCTGTTTGATATCCATACCGGCTACTCGTCAGGCACCTACGATCTCAAGCAGCGTTCATGGGCTGAGCAGCTCTATCTGAGCATCTGCCACTATATTCAGCAGCATCTCGATCCGAGCAACCGTGCACACCGTCCAATCATTGACGAACTGCAGGAGCGGATGGCGGATAAGATCTACGTTAACTTTTCGCTATTCCAGTCAATGCCGGATGCGTGGGGTATCGATCAGCTGTTCCCGGTATTGCCGCTGGAAGGGCTGAACAAGAAGCCGGAGCGCCGTGCCGTGCTGCTCGACATCACCTGTGACTCCGATGGCACCATCGATCACTACGTGGATGGCGACGGTATCGCGACGACCATGCCGATGCCGGAATATGACCTTGATAACCCGCCCATGCTGGGCTTCTTTATGGTGGGCGCTTATCAGGAAATTCTGGGCAACATGCATAACCTGTTTGGTGACACCGAAGCGGTGGATGTCTACGCACGCGAAAATGGCGATGTGGAAGTGCAACTCTCCGATGAAGGCGACACCGTGGCGGACATGCTGCGTTACGTGCAGCTTGATCCCAACGAGCTGATGGCGCTGTTCCGCAATCAGGTTCAGGCATCCGATCTCGACGAAGAGCTGCGCGCGCAGTTCCTGGAAGAGTTCGAGAGCGGCCTCTACGGCTATACCTATTTAGAAGATGAATAATCGATCCTGGCGACCGGTAATCGCATATTGCAGTTGCCGTGGACTATGTCGATAATCTGACTCACTCAATCCCTTCCTCGTCGGGCCTAACGACGCGGAGGGGATTTTTTTCATCTCAACCTTAAATGGTTTGCGGGCTGGCCCGACTTACGCACATAGAGAGAGCAATTATGTATAACACGCTTGGCAATCAGTACGACAACTCCCTGGTTTCTAACGCCTTTGGTTTCATGCGTTTTCCGCTGAATTTTCAGCCTTACGACAGCGACGCCGAGTGGGTTATCACCGGCGTGCCGTTTGATGCCGCGACCTCGGGTCGTCCGGGCAGCCGCTTGGGTCCGGGCGCGATTCGCCAGATCTCCACCAATCTGGCCTGGGAAGGCTGCCGCTGGCCGTGGGATTTCGACCTGCGTCAGCGTCTGAACGTCGTCGATTGCGGCGATCTGGTTTACGCCTTCGGTGATTCGCAGGATCTCTCCGACAAATTGCAGGCCCATGCTGAAAAACTGCTGGCCAATGGCAAGCGCATGATGACCTTTGGCGGCGACCACTATGTCACACTGCCACTGCTGCGCGCCCATGCAAAACACTTCGGCAAGATGGCGCTGGTGCACTTTGATGCGCATACCGACACCTACTCCAACGGCCCGACCTTTGACCACGGCACCATGTTCTTTACCGCGCCGAAAGAGGGTCTGATCGATCCACAGCACTCAGTGCAGATTGGTATCCGTACCGAATTCGACAAGAGCCTGGGCTTCAACGTGCTGGATGCGGCGCAGGTCAATGACCGCAGCGTTGACGATATCCTCGCCGAAGTGAAACGCACCGTCGGCGATCTGCCGGTCTATCTGACCTTCGATATCGACTGTCTGGATCCGGCGCATGCGCCTGGCACCGGCACGCCGGTGATTGGCGGCCTGACCACCGATAAAGCGACCAAACTGATCCGTGGCCTGCAGGGCATGAACATTGTCGGCATGGATCTGGTGGAAGTCGCACCGGGTTACGATCATGCTGATCTGACGGCACTGGCAGCGGCTACGCTGGCGCTGGATATGCTGCATGTTCAGGCTGTGAATAAAGGCTGATGCCTGCTGCCTGCTGGCTTCAGTCCGGCAGGCGCTGAACGCGGCGTCCTGTCCGTCGGGCGGACGCCGCTGCTGTGATCTTCCTCTCTTTGCCATGATTCGATCAATTTCCTTCTGACCCCGTCGGGTAACCGTCAGGCGCGAACCCCTATCTGCAACTAAACTTACAGCGTAAAAATGGCGTAGTGGAGATAATCATGGGCTTTCTTGATGAACTGGCTGGCGCACTGGATGGCAACCAGAGTGAAGGGCATCCGCCGGGACAGTTACAGGCTGTCTGGCATTGGGTGCAGGAGCAGGGCGGTATTGAAGTGCTGCTGCAAAAATTCCAGCAGGGCGGGCTGGGTGAGGTGTTTGGTTCCTGGATCGGCACCGGCGATAACCATCCGGTTGGCCACAGTGAGATTCAGTCTGCTTTTGGTCAGGATGAACTGCAGTCACTGGCCGACAAACTCGGCACCGATGTGAAAGGGGCATCGGGTACGCTGGCCGCGCTATTGCCGCAGCTGATTGATAAAATGTCGCCGCAGGGACACATGGATGAACAGGCGCTGCATGACAATAAGCTGGATCTGGGCTCGATGGTGGATCAGATATTTAAGCGCTAGCGGACTTCGCACGGCTAAGCGCGCACGCCGGATGCATGCGCGCTCAGAGGCGGGATTACTTGCTGTCGGCAGCAATTCGCTCACGAATATGCGCTGCGCGCGCTTCAGAGGCGGGATGCGAGTCAAACATCGAACTCTGACGTCCCTGTTCCATCTTCGCCAGCTTTTCAAAGCTGGTGGCCAGGCCCATTGGATCGATATTGCGCTTCTTCATCAGGTCGTAGGAGTAGTCATCCGCCTGTGACTCCTGCGTCTGGGAGAACTGCGCATTCACCAGTTTTTCACCCATTTCACCCAGCTGCGACTGCGACAGTGAACCAATCACGCCGCCAACCGAGGCGGCTGCGGTGCGGGCCGCGGTTGTGGCATACGCCAGCTGCATCGCCTTGCGCGTATGACCTAACGCGACGTGACCCATCTCATGACCCAGCACGCCTTCCACTTCATTGTCAGTCATCATATCCATCAGACCGCTGTAAACACGAATACAGCCGTTTGCCATCGCCCAGGCGTTGACATCTTTGGTCTGATAAACCTTGTAGTTAGCCGGTACGCCGTTGATGTTATCGCCCAGCGCCGCGGCGATCTTGTTCAGACGCTGCTGATAATCACTGTTAGCAGGCGCAATCTGATTATCTTTGTCCATCTGCTCACAGGATTTATCGCTCAGCTGCTTTACCTGATCATCGCTGAGGGTATAAGCCTGATACGCCTGCGCGCCCGACTGCATCAGCGCATTATTGTCTAAACCCTGACAGCCACTGAGCAGCGTGGTCAGTCCAAGCGCTAACACCATTTTTTTGATTTTCATGCTGTATCCCATTCATAACAAGGTAAGAAAAACAAACACCTGAAACTCAGACAGGTGAATAAACGATTTGGTTATAGCGTGCCAGTCTGCACTTTGCTAGCAGATATGGCTGGAAAAGCCATACGAAGCGGCTGCATTTAGCGTTTTACAGCATGTACTTTTGCCCCGTTTCTCATGTACATTGATGGGCAACTTTTTCCTTGTTTTGCCCGGTAACTCATTAATAACAATAAGTTAAGGTGCGAAGCATTAATCCGACCTGGAGTAGAAAATGCCCTCTCGTAAAGAGCTTGCCAACGCCATTCGTGCGTTAAGTATGGATGCAGTACAGAAAGCGAAATCGGGACATCCGGGTGCCCCAATGGGCATGGCGGACATCGCTGAAGTACTCTGGCGCGGCTACCTGAACCACAACCCAACCAACCCGCTGTGGGCTGACCGCGACCGTTTCGTGCTCTCTAACGGTCACGGCTCAATGCTGATCTATAGCCTGTTGCACCTGACCGGCTACGATCTGCCCCTGAGCGAACTGGAAAACTTCCGTCAGCTGCACTCAAAAACTCCAGGTCACCCGGAATATGGCTACACCGTGGGCGTTGAAACCACCACCGGTCCGCTGGGGCAGGGCATCGCTAACGCAGTCGGTTTTGCCATTGCTGAGCGCACGCTGGCAGCACAGTTCAACCGTCCGGGTCATGACATCGTAGACCACAACACCTATGTCTTCATGGGTGATGGCTGCATGATGGAAGGTATCTCGCACGAAGTCTGCTCACTGGCCGGTACGCTGAAGCTGGGCAAACTGGTAGCGTTTTATGATGACAACGGTATCTCAATCGACGGTCACATTGATGGCTGGTTCACCGACGACACCGCTAAGCGCTTTGAAGCTTATGGCTGGCACGTGGTGCGCGGCGTCGATGGTCACGATGCGGATGCGATTGCGAAAGCGATCGAGGAAGCGAAAAGCGTCAGCGACAAACCTTCACTACTGATGTGCAAAACCGTTATCGGTTTTGGTTCACCGAACAAAGCCGGTACCCATGATTCGCACGGCGCACCGCTGGGTGATGATGAAGTGGCACTGACCCGCAAACAGCTGGGCTGGACCCACGCGCCGTTCGTTATTCCTTCTGATATCTACGCTGAGTGGGACGCGAAAGAAGCGGGCCAGGCGAAAGAGTCTGCATGGAATGAGAAATTCGCCGCTTACGCACAGGCTCATCCTGAACTGGCTGCCGAGTTTAAACGCCGCGTCAGCAACGAACTGCCAGCTAACTGGCAGGAAGAGTCGCAGAAGTTCGTTGAGCAGCTGCAGGCGAACCCGGCGAAGATCGCCAGCCGTAAAGCCTCACAGAATGCTATCGAAGCTTTCGGTAAAATTTTGCCGGAATACCTGGGCGGCTCAGCCGATCTGGCACCCAGCAACCTGACAATCTGGTCTGGCTCTAAGCCGATCAACGAAGATGCTGCGGGTAACTACATTCACTACGGCGTGCGTGAGTTCGGTATGACCGCAATCGCCAATGGCCTGGCGCTGCACGGCGGCTTCCTGCCTTACACCGCGACCTTCCTGATGTTCGTTGAATATGCGCGTAACGCAGCGCGTATGGCGGCACTGATGAAGATCCGTCAGATCATGGTCTACACCCACGACTCTATCGGTCTGGGCGAAGATGGCCCGACGCACCAGCCGGTTGAACAGATGGCGAGCCTGCGCACCACGCCAAACATGAGCCTGTGGCGTCCATGTGACCAGGTTGAATCCGCGGTGGCGTGGAAATATGCCATTGAGCGTAAAGATGGCCCGACTGCGCTGATCTTCTCCCGTCAGAACCTGGCGCAGCAGGATCGTGACACGGCACAGCTGGCTAACGTAGCGCGCGGCGGTTACGTGCTGAAAGATTGCGATGGCACGCCTGAGCTGATCCTGATCGCCACCGGTTCCGAAGTTGAACTGGCTGTCGGTGCCTGGGACAAACTCACCAGCGAAGGCCGCAAAGTGCGCGTGGTCTCTATGCCATCAACGGATGCCTTCGACAAGCAGAGCGATGAGTACCGTGAATCCGTGCTGCCAAAAGCGGTCAGCGCACGCGTCGCAATCGAAGCGGGCATCGCTGATTACTGGTTCAAATACACCGGCCTGAACGGCGCTATCGTGGGCATGACCAGCTTCGGCGAATCTGCACCTGCCGATCAACTGTTCGAACTGTTTGGCTTTACCGTCGACAACGTCGTCGCGAAAGCGAAAGCGCTGCTGGCGTAAAACCGGTCAGGCGGGCCTGTTCCCGCCCGGCTGTAAAAACAGAGGGACGAGATTTTCGTCCCTTTTATTTTTTTATTCCTGCAGTAATAACCGCCTTTTGCCTTAATTTGTGACGCAGATCCAAATTTAAGCAGCCAGATTGATCACAATCATTCCTGTTATTCCTTCCTTCTATTATTGTAGCTGAACCGTTTCAGTCGCCAGGCAAATCGCCCTGGTTTCGGACAATGCCGGGTAAGAATCTCCTGTACAAAATGCAGTGAAACGCTCAGGCTAACGGCACGTTTTTTTCAGTCTGACGTGGCAGGAGAGAAATGACGGTACGGATAGCGATAAATGGTTTTGGCCGGATTGGACGCAACGTCCTGCGCGCGCTGTATGAAACGGGCCGACGTGCAGAGATCACCGTGGTCGCGATTAACGAGCTGGCAGAAGCCACCGGTATGGCGCATCTGCTGAAATACGATACCAGCCATGGCCGTTTTGCTTTCGATGTCCGCCAGGAGCGCGATGTAATGTGGGTGGGTGGCGATACCCTGCGCATTTTGCACCGTGCAGCCATTGCCGATCTGCCGTGGCGTGAACTCGACGTGGATGTAGTGCTGGACTGCACCGGCGTCTATGGCTCGCGCGCTGATGGCGAAGCGCATCTTCAGGCTGGCGCCAAAAAGGTGCTGTTCTCTCATCCCGGCGGAAACGATCTCGACGCCACAGTGGTGTATGGCGTTAACCAGCAGTCACTCACCGCCAGTGACCGTATCGTCTCCAACGCTTCCTGTACCACTAACTGCATTATCCCGGTGATTAAACTGCTGGATGATGCGTTTGGTATCGAATCCGGCACCGTCACCACGATCCACTCGGCGATGCACGATCAGCAGGTGATCGACGCCTATCACAGCGATCTGCGCCGCACGCGTGCAGCCAGTCAGTCGATCATCCCGGTGGACACTCGCCTGGCGGCAGGCATTACCCGTATTTTTCCGAAATTCAACGATCGCTTCGAGGCGATAGCCGTTCGCGTCCCGACGATTAACGTGACGGCCATTGATCTCAGCGTTTCCGTGCATCAGGCGGTGACGGCGTGTGAAGTTAACACCCTGTTGCGAAGCGCGGCAGAAGGGACATTTCGTGGTATAGTTGACTATACGGAATTACCGTTAGTCTCAGTAGATTTTAACCATGATCCGCACAGTGCCATTGTGGACGGAACACAAACGCGGGTCAGCGGTCAACACCTTATCAAGACCCTGGTCTGGTGTGACAACGAATGGGGCTTTGCTAACCGAATGCTCGACACGACGTTAGCGATGGCCGCAAGCGGTTTCAGGTAAGACGCGGTATGCGTCTGGCAAAACTTATGAGAATCAACGAGAGGATTCACCATGTCTGTAATTAAGATGACCGATCTGGATCTGGCTGGTAAACGCGTTCTGATCCGTGCCGATCTGAACGTACCGGTTAAAGAAGGTAAAGTGACGTCTGATGCACGTATCCGTGCTTCTCTGCCAACCATTGAAGCGGCGTTGAAACAGGGCGCGAAAGTAATGGTTACCTCTCACCTGGGTCGTCCGACCGAAGGTGAATACAATGAAGAGTTCTCGCTGCTGCCGGTAGTTAACTACCTGAAAGACAAGCTTAGCGGCACCACCGTGACCCTGGCAAAAGATTACCTCGATGGCGTTGAAGTCGGCGCTGGCGAACTGGTTGTGCTTGAAAACGTTCGCTTTAACAAAGGCGAAAAGAAAGATGACGAAGCACTGTCTAAAAAATATGCTGCTCTGTGCGACGTATTTGTGATGGACGCCTTTGGTACCGCGCACCGCGCACAGGCTTCTACCCATGGCGTCGGCAAATTTGCCCCTATCGCCTGTGCCGGCCCGCTGCTCTCTGCAGAACTGGAAGCGCTGGGTAAAGTCATGAGCAACCCGGAGCGTCCGCTGGTGGCTGTGGTAGGGGGCTCTAAAGTCTCTACCAAATTTGACGTGCTGCAATCTCTGGTCAAAATCGCGGACACCGTGATTGTGGGCGGCGGCATTGCCAACACCTTCGTCGCTATCGACAATAACGTCGGCAAATCTCTGTATGAGCCAGACTTCGTTGAAGCGGCTAAAGGCCTGCGCGATCAGCACGGTATTCCGGTTCCAACTGATTCACGTGTCGGCACAGAATTCTCTGAAACTGCGACCGCTACCGTGAAAAAGGTTTCGGAAGTTGCGGATAACGAAGAGATTATGGACTTTGGTGATGAAACCGCACAGGCGATGGCTGCCATCCTGAAGGGTGCTAAAACCATCCTGTGGAACGGCCCGGTGGGCGTGTTTGAGTTCCCTAATTTCCGTAAAGGCACCGAGATCGTGGCTAACGCCATTGCAGACAGCGATGCCTTCTCTGTTGCAGGCGGCGGCGATACGTTAGCGGCTATCGACCTGTTCGGCATCGAAGACAAAATTTCCTACATCTCTACCGGCGGTGGCGCGTTCCTTGAGTTCGTGGAAGGCAAAAAACTGCCTGCAGTTGCCATGCTGGAAGAGCGTGCGAAGCAGTAATCCTTTGCGGGCGATGCCTGGCGGCATCGCCTGAAGTCTTGCCCGTCTGGGCGTTTAAATCGACGTTCCTCAAGGGGAACAACGGTCACGAAACAGGACACAATCATGTCTAAAATTTTTGATTTCGTAAAACCCGGCGTTGTCACTGGTGATGACGTACAGAAGATCTTCAAAGTTGCGAAAGAGAACAAATTCGCACTGCCAGCCGTAAACTGCGTCGGCACCGACTCTATCAATGCGGCACTGGAAGCAGCGGCGAAAGTTAAAGCGCCAATCATCATCCAGTTCTCTAACGGCGGTGCTGCATTTATCGCGGGTAAAGGCTTCAAGACTGACAAACCACAGGGCGCGGCAATTTTCGGCGCTATCGCGGGTGCGCACCATGTCCACCTGATGGCTGAGCAGTATGGCGTGCCGGTTATCCTGCACACTGACCACTGTGCCAAGAAACTGCTGCCATGGATCGACGGTCTGCTGGACGCAGGTGAAGAGTACTTCCAGAAAAACGGTAAGCCTCTTTTCTCTTCTCACATGATCGACCTGTCAGAAGAGTCACTGGAAGAGAACATTGAGATCAGCAGCAAATATCTGGCGCGCATGGCGAAACTCGACATGACGCTGGAAATCGAACTGGGCTGCACCGGTGGTGAAGAAGATGGCGTTGATAACAGCCACATGGACGCATCTGCACTCTACACCCAGCCAGAAGATGTGAACTACGCGTACGAAAAACTGAATGCTATCAGCCCGCGCTTCACCATTGCGGCATCATTCGGTAACGTACACGGCGTTTACAAGCCAGGCAACGTGAAACTGACCCCAACCATTCTGCGCGATTCGCAGAAATATGTGTGTGAAAAACATGGCCTGCCGCACAACGCGCTGGACTTCGTTTTCCACGGCGGTTCAGGTTCTTCTGCTGCAGAAATCGAAGAGTCTATCAGCTACGGCGTGATCAAGATGAACATCGATACCGATACCCAATGGGCAACCTGGGACGGCATCCTGCAGTACTACAAAAAGAACGAAGGCTATCTGCAGTCGCAGCTGGGTAACCCGGAAGGCGCTGACAAGCCAAACAAAAAATACTACGACCCACGCGTCTGGCTGCGTTCAGCCCAGGCCTCTATGGTGGTGCGTCTGGAGCAGGCTTTCAAAGAGCTTAACGCTGTCGACGTGCTGTAACTGAAGAGTCGTTACCGTACAAAAAAGGCCCGAAAGGGCCTTTTTTTTGACCTTTTTTCGCCAGAATGGCGTCAAAGGGCATGCAGGTTTGGCACACCGCCATTTATTGTTTACCCTTTTGTCAGGGATTGTCAGAGCGGTTCTGACAATGTGGTGTCATTTCCCTTGGGAATTTAATTACAGGATGGTTACATGCAGGATACGGGTATGCTCGGTGAACTCAATAACGCGGGAAACTGGATAGTACGTAATCAGGAGCTTCTGATCAGTTATGCGGTAAACATTGTCGCAGCCATTGCGATTATCGTTGTGGGGATGATGATTGCACGCATCATCTCCAACACCACTAATCGTCTGCTGCAGGCACGCCACATTGATACGACCGTTGCTGACTTTCTGTCGGCGCTGGTGCGCTACGGCATTATCGCATTCACACTGATCGCGGCACTTGGGCGCATCGGGGTACAGACAACCTCGGTCATCGCAATCCTCGGTGCGGCCGGTCTGGCTGTGGGTCTGGCATTAAAAGATTCGCTGTCAAACCTTGCGGCGGGCGTGCTGCTGGTGATTTTCCGTCACTTCCGTGCCGGTGAGTTTGTTGATCTGGGCGGTATCATGGGTACGGTAATGAACGTACAGATCTTCTCTACCACGCTCAAGTCAGCCGACGGCAAGCGAGTGGTGGTGCCTAACGGTAAAATCATCGCCGGAAACATCATCAACTTCTCGCGTGAGCCGGTACGTCGCAATGAATTTATCATTGGCGTTTCTTACGATGCGGATGTTGATCAGGTTCTGACGCTACTGCGTGAAGTGGTCGACGCTGACAGCCGTGTGCTGCAGGATAAAGGCGTGCAGGTCGGTCTGAATGAGCTGGCAGCTTCCTCAATGAACTTTGTGGTGCGTTGCTGGAGCAACAGCGGCGACCTGCAGGACGTTTACTGGGATCTGCTGAAGAACTTTAAGCGGGCGCTGGATGGAAAAGGGATTGGTATTCCTTATCCACAGATGGATGTGCATCTGCACCGAGTCAGACAGTCGGACGCAACTACGCCAGAGACTCAGCCACAGTAATCTTTCAGTGGGCGGCGTCTGTCGCCCATTCATTTTGCTAATCGGAGATTAATTCTTTCAATTTCCGCTAATCATCCTCTCTCTTTATACTTCTCCTCCTCTAACGATGTGAGGAACTAATCCTGTGTTATCTCTCTATTTTCAGGGGCTTGCCCTGGGCGCCGCGCTGATCCTGCCGCTGGGGCCGCAGAACGCTTTTGTGATGAATCAGGGCGTAAAGCGTCAGTATCATCTGATGACGGCGGCCCTCTGCTCGCTGAGTGATATTCTGCTGATTTGCGGTGGGATCTTTGGCGGCAGTGCCTTGCTGAGCCAGTCTCCACTGCTGCTGATGGTGATCACCTGGGCGGGCGTAGCCTTTCTGTTGTGGTATGGCTGGGGCGCACTGCGTAGCGCTTTTCGCGGCGACGCCGATCTGGCGGATGGTGAGCCATTAAAGCAGAGCAGGGGACGCATTATCGCGACGCTGCTGGCAGTGACCTGGCTCAATCCGCACGTCTATCTCGATACCTTTGTGGTGCTGGGCAGTCTTGGCGGTCAGTTGCCGACCACCACCGCGCGTCAATGGTTTGCGCTGGGCACCATCAGTGCGTCGATCCTGTGGTTCTTTGGTCTGGCGCTGCTGGCCGCCTGGCTGTCACCACGCCTGCGCACTGCTAAAGCCCAGCGCATCATTAACCTGCTGGTGGGCGCGGTGATGTGGTTTATCGCCCTGCAGCTGGCGCGCCAGGGCATTGCCGGATTTTGATCCCAACATCGATCCGGTGCGGTTATTGCCGCGCGGAGGCCGAACTTTTGCCATAATGACCACTCAAAGCATGGCGCATACCGATGCGCTGTTGGGCTTCGCCGGTTGGAAGCCGTCATAGTACCTTTTCAAGGAGGACTTTCATGAAACTGAAAGCATTGGCTCTGGCCGCAATCATGAGCGCCGGGGCATTGCCTGGCGTACACGCTGATGAGTTACCGAACGGGCCACACGTGGTGACCTCAGGCAAAGCAACGGTCGATGCCCGTCCCGATATCGCCACGCTCTCTATCGTGGTGAACGTGTCGTCAAAAGATGCCGCAGATGCGAAAAAGCAGGCGGATAGCCGGGTTGCACAATATTTCGATTTTCTGCAGAAAAACGGCATTGAGAAGAAAGATATTGATGCGGCAAACCTGAGCACCCAGCCAGAGTACGATTACACCAAAGAGGGTAAATCCGTCCTGAAAGGCTACCGTGCAGTGCGTCAGGTGCAGGTAACCCTGCGTCAGCTGGACAAGCTGAATGATCTGCTGGACGGGGCGCTAAAGTCCGGTCTGAATGAGGTGCGTAGCGTCGAGTTAGGCGTGGCAAATCCGGAGAGCTACAAAGAGCAGGCGCGTAAAGCAGCGATTAAAAATGCGACTCAGCAGGCATCACAGCTGGCTGAAGGCTTTAACGCGAAGCTGGGATCGATCTACAGCATTCGTTATCAGGTTGCTAACTATCAGCCGATGCCGATGAACCGTATGTATAAAGCGGCTGCAGCGGCAGATACCTCGGCGCAGGAGACCTACGATCAGCAGAGCATCAACTTTGACGATCAGGTTGATGTGGTGTTTGAGATCAAGCCCAATACGCCATAGTGCAAAACGGGGCTGATGCCCCGTTAAGACTGCCGATGAATCTCAGGATCTGACCGCAATGAATAAATTCAAAGCGAAGGGAACATGGTCAGAGGAGGAAAGCGTCCCGCGCCATGGACGGCGCGGGCCGAGCGGCCAGGGATTGGCTTAAGCGCCTTTCCGATCTGACCTTGTTCCCTGAGCCAATCCATCCTTACAGCCGTTCGGGGCATAATTTGTCAGCAGTAAAAACGGGGCTTTCGCCCCGTTTTTGTTTTCAGGCTGCGACGTCATCCTGACGGAGTACCCGATGTCCATGCGCAATCAGCGCATCGGTCACCCGACGCATTAACCGGCTTTCCGGCGCAAAACGATGCCAGTAGAGCATCCGGCGCTGACACAAGCCTGGCGTCAGATCTATTAACTCACCGCTCGCCAGCTCACGCTCAATCTGCAGATGCGGGATCATACAGCAGGTCGAACCCTGTCGCGCCATCTGCACAAAGGCTTCAGAGGAGTTCACGATGTGGCAGGGCACACTGCCTGGTGAGAGATCAAAGTTCTGTTGCAGGAAGGCCTGATGCATATCATCAAGATGGTCAAACGCCACCGCAGGCGCTTTCAGCAGGGCAGAGCGGGTGACGCCGTTGGGGAAGAAGCGATCGGCAAAGTCGCGCGACGCTACAAACAGGTAGTCGAGCGCACCGAGCTGATCCACCAGGCAACTGGGCAGCGGCTGCGGCTGAATACTCACCGCACCCACCACTTCACCACGACGCAGACGCTCCTGGGTGCGGGTTTCATCTTCGACCTGCAGATTCAGGCGTACGGGTGAATCTGCCAGCACATCTTTCAGCGCAGGCAGCAGCCAGGTCGCCAGACTGTCGGCATTGACCGCCAGCGACAGCAGCAGCGGCGTGGTGCCACTGTTCTCATCGCCCAGCCACTCCTCTTCCAGCAGTTCCACCTGGTGCAGCAACGCCAGCAGTTTCTGACCCTGTTCGGTCGGACGTGGTGGCACGGTGCGTACCAGCAGCGGCTGACCAAACAGATTCTCCAGCTGCTTGATACGCTGTGAAACCGCTGACTGGGTGATACATAATTTTTGAGCGGCACGCTCAAATCCGCGTTCGCGTATCACTGAATCCAGCGCCTGAAGCGTTCGATAATCCGGGCGTTTCATTATTCTTCTCTCTCCTTCAGGATGGATGTCACTATGCCACAAAAGTGTTACCTGTGATGGCTCTCTTGTTTTTTGTGGGCTGGCTTCCAAAGCGATAAATCCACGTCGGTCAGCCGAGCATTTTCAGCAAGCCTTGTTTTATACTACGCGCACTTAGTTGTCGCACAGGTTTTAAACATACCATGACCCAGGATGAACTGAAAAAAGCCGTTGGCTGGGCTGCACTTGAGTACGTGCAGCCGGGCACCGTTGTTGGTGTGGGCACTGGATCCACCGCTGCCCACTTTATCGATGCGCTTGCCACGGTCAGGCATCAGATTGAAGGTGCCGTCTCCAGCTCGGATGCCTCAACCCAGAAGCTGAAGAGCCTGGGTATTCAGGTGTTCGACCTGAACGAGATTGACCTGCTGTCGGTGTACGTAGATGGCGCGGATGAGATCAACCCACAGATGCAGATGATCAAAGGCGGCGGCGCAGCGCTGACGCGCGAAAAGATCGTGGCCGCCGTGGCTGAAACCTTTATCTGTATCGCTGACGCTTCAAAAGAGGTCGATGTGCTGGGCCGTTTTCCGCTGCCGGTCGAGGTGATCCCAATGGCGCGCAGTTATGTGGCGCGTCAGCTGGTGAAAATGGGCGGCTTGCCTGAGTATCGTCAGAACGTGGTCACCGATAACGGCAACATTATTCTCGATGTGCATAATCTGCGCATTCTTGATCCCATTGAGCTGGAAAAAACCATCAACGCCTTGCCTGGCGTCGTTACCGTGGGCCTTTTTGCCGCGCGTGGTGCCGATATTGCACTGATTGGCGGGCCTGATGGCGTGAAAACCATCAAAAAATGATCTGTCCGGCGTCGATGCGGCGTCGGTTATTTCTGCCTGCAAATCATCTTTTCTCGCTGCGGTGAAATTTGGTGACTTATGTCACATAACCGTCATCGGCAGCGGGTTCGTTCTCTCTTCCAGTCCGACCTCCTTATTTTGTCCGGCAATGTGCTGCCGTCAGCCGCTGCCGTGCTGGCGGCCGGGCAATCGTTTGTATTGCCCGACGCGATTTTTTTGATATTTTGACAGAAGGCTGGCTTATGGTAGTCCTCATTGAATGCTGAATAGGATCGGGAAATGGCAAAGGTATCACTGGAAAAAGATAAGATTAAGTTCCTGCTGGTGGAAGGTGTCCATCAGAGCGCGCTGGAGAACCTGCGGGCTGCAGGTTATACCAACATCGAATTCCATAAGGGCGCACTGGACTCCGACGCGTTAAAAGCATCGATCCGTGATGCACACTTTATTGGTATCCGTTCCCGCTCCCAGCTCACTGAAGAGATTTTTGCGGCGGCTGAAAAGCTGGTCGCCGTTGGCTGTTTCTGTATCGGTACCAACCAGGTTGATCTGCAGGCGGCTGCCAGCCGGGGTATTCCCGTGTTCAATGCGCCGTTCTCAAATACCCGCTCGGTTGCGGAGCTGGTGATTGGTGAGATGCTGCTGATGCTGCGTGGCATCCCGGAAGCGAATGCGAAAGCACACCGTGGCATCTGGAATAAGATTGCCAAAGGCTCATTTGAAGCGCGTGGCAAAAAACTGGGTATCATCGGTTACGGCCATATCGGAATGCAGCTGGGCGTGCTGGCAGAAAGCCTGGGTATGCATGTTTTCTTTTACGACATTGAAAACAAGCTGCCGCTGGGTAATGCCACGCAGGTACGCCATCTGGCCGATCTCCTCAACATGAGCGATGTGGTCAGCCTGCACGTGCCGGAAACCGTCTCTACACAGGATATGATTGGTGCAGAGCAGCTGGCGCAGATGAAGCCTGGCGCGCTGCTGATTAACGCCTCACGCGGCACGGTGGTGGATATCCCGGCGCTGTGCGATGCGCTGGCCAGCAAGCATGTGGGTGGCGCAGCCATCGACGTCTTCCCGAGCGAGCCAGCTACCAACAGCGAGCCGTTTATCTCTCCACTGAGTGAGTTCGACAACGTGATCCTGACGCCGCACATTGGCGGCTCAACGGAAGAAGCGCAGGAGAACATCGGCATTGAAGTGGCGGGCAAGCTGGCGAAATACTCCGATAACGGCTCGACTCTCTCGGCGGTGAATTTCCCCGAAGTGTCACTGCCGATTCACGGTATCAGCGCCAGTCGTCTGCTGCATATCCATGAGAACCGCCCTGGCGTGCTGACGGCCATCAACCAGATTTTTGCCGAGCAGGGCATCAACATCGCCGCCCAGTATCTGCAAACTTCACCGTTCATGGGCTATGTGGTGATCGACATTGATGCAGAGCCGGAAGTGGCCGAGAACGCGCTGCAACTGATGAAGGCGATTCCGGGTACTATCCGCGCCCGTCTGCTTTACTAAGCGCTACCAACCTGAACAGGCGCTTAGTCGCGTCTCTTCAGGTAGTTAATACAGGCTGTCCCGATTTGCTGTAAGACCGAGACTGCGAAGAGAACACGGTCAGATCGGAAAGACGCAAAAGCCGCCATCCATGGCATGCCCGTCCCGCGCGATTACGCACCTCATCCCTGAGGTGCGCCCGTAACCGGGCCAACGCGTTGCGTTGTTCAAAAACGCTCCCGGCGTTTTTATCCGGGCGGCGGGACGCTTTCCTCTTCTGACCATGTTCCCTGCGCGTTAAGCTATTTCATTGCTGCCAGATGCGCCCAGGTATGGGTTTTCACTTGTCTGCAAAAGCGACTCTTCTACTCCCACTGCCAGAGTTTTGATGGCGTCATTACCGCCGGCAAAGGCACATCCCATTCTGCCACCGGCAGGCTATCGACCTGCTGACAATCGTGTGCCAGGCCCACCGGCAAAAAACCGTGCTGCCGCCAGTTCTGCAGGGTGCGATCGTAGAAGCCGCCGCCCATCCCCAGACGCTGCCCATGCTGATCAAACGCCACCAGCGGCACCATCATCAGATCCAGTTGATCAAGCGTGATCACCTGCCGGATATCCAGCGGCGGTTCAGGAATGCGCAGCTTATTTTTGAGCAATGGGGTATCGGGCGAGTAGCGCAGAAACAACAAATTACCGGGGGAGAAGGGGTGTAAAACCGGCAGACAGACCGTTTTCTTCAGATGCCAGAGGCGGGCAATCAGCGGACGGGTATTGAGTTCGCCATCCACCGACAGAAACAGGGCGATATTGCGCGCTTCAGTCACCGGGGCGTAGTTGAGCGCGTGTTCGGCGAGCTGCTCAGCGGCCTGCGTTTGCTGCTCATCGGTAAGTGCCCGTCGCAGATGTCGCACATGCTGGCGAATCGCCTGACGCTGGGTCATTGAAGGTTCAGACATGTAAGGTTCAGACATGATTTCCCCGCCGGATAAGTCGCTGTTGAGCGACTATAACATGTCAGTCAGGGGAAAAAAGCAGGACTACAGGAAGAGAGATCTCCGAGATGCCGCCGTAGGCTGTAACCCTTGAACCCTTGGTTCAAGGTGAACATGCCGTCATAACCATCAGGCTTCTCGGACGAACCGAGCATGCACACAGGTTACGAGCGTCACATTCTGTTTTTTCGAAATATCGGCTCAGGGGACTGGCCCACATGCAAACATCTCAGAGAAAATTTACCTCACCGTTACTTAAGTATAGCAACCATGAAGTTTTATTCGAACTTCGCACCCTCACGCTCAGAGATGCGACCCTGCTCAACTAATGCCTGTTCAATCGTCTGCTGCAACATACGGATACGCTGTTCCATATTAGCAGCATAATCGCGCGTTTTCACTTTCTCTTGCGCCAGCTCGTGGCAGACGTTTAACGCGGCGATGAACACCAGTTGTTCTGTATTGGTGACTCTAGTGCGAACTTTTAGATCTTGCAACCGTTGATTGAGATCTTCAGCCGCGCTATTGAGCGCATCTTGCTGCTCTGGCGGACAATTTACTCTCAACGAACGACCAAAAATTTGTAAATCTACCGGTTGTGCAGACATGCCACCTTCCTGACTGATTACTTCGCTCGCAACTCCCTTAGCAGTCAATGGCTTGGGAGGCGGGCAACTATATAGACCCACGAAATAAGATACAACCCCTTTTCTGGAAACCTTGAGGCAGCTAGTGGTAGCATAACACGAACTTATTGTGCCAACGACGATGAAAACTTATGTCCTTACAGAACGCAACCCCCGATTACAACGCGCTCGCGGCGGTGCTCTCACAGCAGGGCGTTGGAATGACGCCCGCGGAAATGCATGGCCTGCTGAGCGGGATCCTCTGCGGTGGTAACCAGGACACCAGCTGGAAGACGCTGGTACACGATCTGGCTAACGAAGGCATGGCGTTTTCACACACTCTTGCCGTACCACTGGCGGAACTACACGAGCATACGGCGACTACGCTGGAAGATGAAGGCTTCCTGTTTCAGCTGCTGCTGCCTGCTGACGACGACATCACTGTATTTGACCGTGCCGATGCGCTGGCTGGCTGGGTTAACCATTTTCTGCTCGGCCTGGGCGTAACACAGCCTAAACTGGATAAAGTCACCGGCGAAACCGGCGAAGCAATCGATGATCTGCGCACTATCGCACAGCTCGGTTACGAAGAAGATGAAGACCAGGAGGAGCTGGAGCAGTCGCTGGAGGAGGTGATTGAGTATGTACGTGTCGCCGCGCTGCTGTGCCACGATACGTTCACCCGCCCGCAGCCAACCGCGCCAGAAGTGCAAAAACCGACGCTACACTAATATCAGGTCAACAAGTTTAACCGGTCAGTTTACAGGGAGTGCAGAGATGATTTCACTGGAACGATTCCTGCAGCGTCGTCAGGCGCTGCTGGCGAAGATGGTGCCTGGCAGCGCAGCGTTAATCTTTGCTGCGCCAGAAGCGATGCGCAGTAATGACACCGAATATCCGTTCCGCCAGAGCAGCGACTTCTGGTATTTCACCGGTTTTAACGAGCCGCAGGCGTTGCTGGTGCTGATCAAAAGCGATGAGAATCATAACCACAGCGTGTTGTTTAACCGCGTGCGCGATCCTGCTGCGGAAACCTGGTCTGGCCGTCGCCTGGGTCAGGAGGCCGCACCCGACAAACTGGGCGTCGATCGCGCTTTACCCTGGAATGATATTGGTGACCAGCTGCACCTGCTGCTGAATGGCCTGGATGCGGTTTACCATGCGCAGGGCGAATATGCCCACGCGGACACACTGGTGTTCAGCGCGCTGGATAAGCTGCGTCGCGGCTTCCGCCAGCATCTCAGTGCGCCCGATACCCTCACTGACTGGCGTCCCTGGGTGCATGAGATGCGTCTGTTTAAAGATGCGGATGAGATTGAACTGTTACGTCGCGCCGGGAAAATCAGTGCACTGGCGCATACCCGCGCCATGCAAGCCTGTCGGCCAGGCCTGTTCGAGTATCAGCTCGAAGGGGAAATTCAGCACGAATTTAACCGTCACGGCGCGCGTTTTCCCTCCTATAACACCATTGTGGGTGCCGGAGTTAACGGCTGCATTCTGCACTACACCGAAAACGAAAGCGAAATGCGCGACGGCGATCTGGTGCTGATCGATGCAGGCTGTGAGTTCCACGGCTATGCAGGCGATATCACCCGCACCTTCCCGGTTAACGGCAAATTCAGCCCGGCGCAGCGCGCGATTTATGACATCGTGCTGGCTTGCCTCAACCGCTCGCTTGAACTGTTCCGGCCGGGCATCAGCATTCGTGAAGTGAATGATGAAGTGGTGCGCATCATGGTTACCGGTCTGGTGGATCTGGGCATCCTGGAGGGCGATGTCGATACATTGATCGCCGAGGAAGTCCATCGTCAGTTCTATATGCATGGCCTGGGCCACTGGCTGGGGCTGGATGTTCATGATGTCGGCCACTACGGCACCCCGAGCCGCGACCGCGTACTGGAGCCTGGCATGGTGTTAACCGTCGAGCCGGGTCTTTATATCGCACCGGATGCCGACGTGCCCGCGCAGTATCGCGGCATTGGTATCCGAATCGAAGATGACATTGTGATCACTGAAGATGGCATTGAAAATCTCACCGACAGCGTCGTGAAAGAGGCGGATGAGATTGAAGCATTGATGGCGGCGGCAAAACAGGCATGACGATTCTGATTGCCGGTGGCGGCATGACCGGGGCGACGCTGGCGCTGGCGATCTCCCATCTGACCCAGGGCACACTGCCGGTAACGCTGATTGAAAGCAGCGAGCCCGGCAGCCGGACGCATCCCGGTTTCGATGGCCGCGCTATTGCGCTCTCTGCCGGTACCTGCCAGCAGCTTGCGGACATCAATCTGTGGCAGCACATCGCCCGTTGTGCCACGCCGATTACCGACATCCATGTCTCCGATCGCGGTCACGCCGGTTTTGTGTCGCTGGCGGCGTCTGACTACGCTATTCCGGCGCTGGGACAGGTTGTCGAGCTGTTTGACGTTGGTCAGCGTCTGTTTGCGGAACTGAAAAAAGCACCCGGCGTGACGCTGCGCTGTCCGGCTCGTGTTACCCAGGCTAACCGCCATGAGCAGCAGGTTGAGGTGACGCTGGACAGTGGCGAACAACTCAGCGGCAAACTGCTGGTAGCGGCGGATGGCACGCGCTCTGCGCTGGCGGCTTCGTGCGGCATTCAGTGGCAAAGGGACGACTATCAACAGCTTGCCGTGATTGCTAATGTTTCTACCGCGCTGCCTCATCAGGGCCGGGCATTTGAACGTTTTACCGAACATGGCCCGCTGGCGCTGTTGCCGATGTCCGGCAATCGCCTGTCGCTGGTCTGGTGTCATCCGGCTTCGCAGCGCGAACGCATTGAGAAGTGGAGTGAGGCTGAATTCCTCAGCCAGCTGCAGCGTGCCTTTGGCTGGCGGCTGGGTAAATTCACCCACACCGGTCAGCGTGAGTATTACCCGCTGGCGCTGCACCGGGCGATGTCGCCGGTGACGCATCGCGTGGCGGTGGTGGGCAATGCGGCGCAGACGCTGCATCCGATTGCCGGGCAGGGCTTCAACCTGGGCCTGCGCGATGTGATGTCGCTGGCTGAAACGCTGGCAGCCGCCCATCGACAACAGCAGGACCCCGGCAGCTATGCGGTGCTGCATCATTACCAGCAGCGTCGTCAGCCCGACCGCGCCGCCACCATCGGTATCACCGACGGACTGGTTCGCGTCTTTGCGAATCGCTATGGCCCGCTGGTGGCAGGACGTAACCTGGGCCTGCTGGCGATGGATCATCTGCCGTGGTTAAGAAATCAACTGGCTGAGCGCACGCTTGGCTGGGTTAAGCGTTAATAAAGAGGCTCAGATGCAAACTTTTGATGTGGTGATTGCCGGTGGCGGTATGGTGGGACTGGCGGTGGCCTGTGGCTTGCAGGGCAGCGGACTGCGCATCGCCGTACTGGAAAAATCACCGGAGCCACCGCTGGCATTGAGTGCGTCACCGTCAGTTCGCGTGTCGGCAATCAATGCCGCCAGCGAACGGCTGCTGCAGAAGCTGGATGTCTGGTCGACCATTCTCTCGCTGCGCGCCAGCGCTTATCACGGCATGGAAGTGTGGGATAAAGACAGTTTCGGCTCCATCGCCTTTGATGATGAGCAGCAGGGCCTGTCGCATCTGGGCCATATCATCGAAAACCCGGTGATCCACAATGCGCTCTGGCAACGTGCCAGCGCCTGCAGCGACGTGACGATAATGGCACCTTCGCAGTTACAGCAGGTCGCGTTTGGTGACAACGAAGCCTTTGTTACCCTGCAGGATGGCAGCATGTTAAGTGCGCGATTAATGATTGCCGCTGACGGCGCTAACTCCTGGCTGCGCAACAAAGCCGATATTCCGCTGACCTTCTGGGATTACGATCACCATGCGTTAGTGGCAAATGTCCGCACTGAGAAGCCGCACGACGCAGTAGCGCGCCAGGTGTTCCACGGCGACGGCATTCTGGCTTTCCTGCCGATGCAGGATCCGCATCTCAGTTCCATCGTCTGGTCGCTCTCGCCGCAGGAAGCGAGCCGTCTGGAAACCATGCCGGAAGCGCTGTTCAATCAGCAGCTCTCGGTGGCGTTTGATATGCGGCTCGGCCTGTGCCAGCTGGAAAGCGAGCGCAAATCGTTTCCGCTGGTGGCGCGCTATGCCCGCAACTTCGCGGCACACCGTCTGGCGCTGGTGGGCGATGCGGCTCACACCATTCATCCGCTGGCGGGGCAGGGCGTTAACCTTGGCTTTATGGATGCCGCCGAGCTGATCGGTGAGATTCGCCGTCTGCATCAGCAGGGCAAAGATATTGGTCAGCACCTCTATCTGCGACGCTATGAGCGCAGCCGTAAGCACAGCGCCGCAATGATGCTGGCGGGAATGCAGGGCTTCCGTGAAATGTTCTCAGGCAATAATCCGGCGAAAAAATTGCTGCGCGACGTGGGTCTGAAACTGGCTGACCGCCTGCCGGGTGTTAAACCCATGATGCTGAAGCAGGCGATGGGCCTGAATGATCTGCCCGCCTGGCTACGCTAAATTCGCCCTTCTGATAAGCCAGCTTCTGCTGGCTTTTTTTACGCCTGACACCGCTCTGCACCACAAAAAGGCAACGCTGCACCAGCAGAGGTCTTCGTTTGATTTATTCTAATTTTGCGGGCGAATTCGCATTACTTTTTCTCATTCTTCTGTCCGCTGGGCGCGGGATTTTTTTAACATCCTGAATGCCATCCCGCATAAATTTGCTGCGTATATTTAAATTCCCTGCATTTATTGCGCGATTAATCACAAAATTGCAGTTTTATATCCTGTTGGCAGCCGTTCCTGGTTAGGCTGTGCCTCTGCTTTCGACCCCGGTTTGCTTATGGTTAATCGTCAGATTCGGTGGTAACGTCAGCCATAAGAGAACGTTTGCGTCGGCACTGAATTCCGGCGCACTTTTGCACTCACTCGCTTCTGCACAGGATGGTTATGACTCAGCAAACACCTCTGTTTGAACAGCATCAGGCCTGCGGTGCCCGCATGGTGGATTTTCATGGCTGGATGATGCCGCTGCACTATGGCTCCCAGATGGATGAACATCATGTGGTACGCACCGACGCCGGTATGTTTGATGTCTCTCACATGACCATCGTAGACCTGACAGGCCCGCGTACCCGTGAATTCCTGCGCTACCTGCTGGCAAATGATGTGGCAAAACTGACCCAGCCAGGCAAAGCGCTCTACACCGGGATGCTGAATGCCTCGGGTGGCGTCATTGACGATTTGATTGTTTACTTTATGAACGAAGCGTTCTTCCGGCTGGTGGTGAACTCAGCCACCCGTGAAAACGACCTCGCCTGGATCACGCAACACGCGCAGGGCTATGGCATTACGCTGACGGAACGCGACGACCTGGCGCTGATTGCCGTGCAGGGTCCGCAGGCGCAGCAGAAGGCACAGACGCTGTTCAGCGAGGAGCAACGTCAGGCTGTTGCCGGCATGAAGCCATTTTTCGGCGTGCAGGCGGGCGACCTGTTTATCGCCACCACCGGCTATACCGGCGAAGCGGGATATGAGATTGCTATGCCTGCAGAGGAGGCGGCCGATTTCTGGCAGCGTCTTCTGGCTGCTGGCGTTAAACCTGCCGGACTGGGCGCACGTGACACGCTGCGTCTGGAAGCGGGTATGAATCTGTATGGTCAGGAGATGGATGAAGGCGTTTCACCGCTGGCTGCCAACATGGGCTGGACGGTCTGCTGGGAACCTGCTGACCGCGATTTCATCGGCCGGGAAGCGCTGGAACTGCAGCGTGAACGCGATACCGAAAAGCTGGTAGGACTCATCCTCACAGAAAAAGGGGTGCTGCGTAACGGCTTGCCGGTGCGTTTCACCGATGACCAGGGGCAGCCGCAGGAGGGGATCATCACCAGTGGCTCTTTCTCTCCGACGCTGGGTTGCAGCATCGCCCTGGCGCGCGTACCGGCCTCAGTCGGCAGAACCGCCATCGTTGAGATCCGTAACCGCCAGATGCCGGTCCAGGTTACCCGTCCCGTTTTTGTCCGCGCCGGTAAACCGGTCGCTCAGTAAATTTTATTCAGGAGAAATGGCCAATGAGCAATGTGCCGAATACGTTGAAGTACCGCGACAGCCACGAGTGGGTGCGCAAAGAAGAAGATGGCAGCTACACCGTGGGTATCACTGAACACGCGCAGGAGTTACTGGGCGACATGGTGTTTGTCGATCTGCCGGAAGTGGGCGCGACGTTTGCCGCCGGTGAAGAGTGCGCGGTCGCGGAATCCGTTAAAGCGGCTTCAGATATCTATGCGCCGATCAGCGGTGAGATTGTGGCGGTCAACGAAGCACTGACTGACTCACCGGAGCAGGTCAACAGCGAGCCTTATGACCGCGGCTGGTTATTCAAAATCAAAGCCAGTGACGCGTCTGAAATCGACACGCTGCTGGATGCGGATGCTTATAAAGCCTCCATCGACGAGTAGTCGTCAGGCGGCCTCGTACAGAGGCCGCAGATTTATGTTTGCTCTCCGGTTCCCCCAGCCCGATTCAGGATTTACTGCTAATGACTCAGACTCTCAGCCAGCTTGAACACAACGGTGCATTCATTGAGCGCCATATCGGTCCTTCACCTGAGCAGCAGGCGCAGATGCTTGACGCTATTGGTGCCCGTTCGCTGGAAGCGTTAATCAGCACGATTGTGCCGGCAGACATTCAGCTGCCAGGCCCGCCAGCGGTTGGCGAAGCCGCCACTGAACAGCAGGCTCTGGCCGAACTGAAAGCGATTGCCAGCCAGAATCTGCGTTACAAATCCTGGATCGGTATGGGATACAGCGCGGTGATCACCCCGCCGGTCATCCTGCGTAATATGCTGGAGAATCCGGGCTGGTACACCGCCTATACGCCGTATCAGCCTGAGGTCTCCCAGGGCCGTCTGGAAGCGCTGCTGAACTTCCAGCAGCTGACGCTGGATCTTACCGGCATGGATATCGCGTCCGCCTCACTGCTGGACGAAGCAACCGCTGCCGCTGAAGCGATGGCGATGGCAAAACGCGTCAGTAAGCTCAAAAACGCCAATAAATTCTTCATTGCCGATGATATCCATCCGCAGACGCTGGATGTGGTCCGCACCCGTGCGGAGACGTTCGGTTTCGAACTGATTATTGATAGCGCGGACAAAGCACCCGATCATGACGACCTGTTTGGTGTGCTGCTGCAACAGGTGGGCACCACCGGCGAAGCGCACGATTACAGCGCGCTGATTGCCGGACTGAAAGCCCGCAAAGTAGTGGTCAGCGTAGCGGCGGACTTTATGTCGCTGGTGTTACTGGAAGCGCCAGGCAAACAGGGTGCAGACATTGTCTTTGGTTCAGCTCAGCGCTTCGGCGTGCCAATGGGCTACGGCGGCCCTCACGCGGCCTTTTTCGCCAGCCGCGACGAGCATAAACGCTCTATGCCAGGCCGTATCATTGGTGTTTCACGTGATGCAGCGGGCAACACGGCGCTGCGTATGGCGATGCAGACCCGTGAACAACATATCCGCCGTGAAAAGGCCAACTCCAACATCTGTACGTCGCAGGTGCTGCTGGCAAACATCGCCGGTCTCTATGCGGTGTTTCACGGCCCGGCGGGCCTGAAACGCATTGCCTCACGCATTCATCGCTTCACCAACATTCTGGCGGCGGGACTGCAACAGGGCGGCCTGAAGCTGCGCCATCAGCACTGGTTCGATACGCTGACGGTCGAAGTGGCGGATAAAGCCGCCGTGCTGAATCGCGCCCTGAGCTTTGGCGTTAACCTGCGTAGCGACATCCATAACGCCGTGGGCATCACGCTGGATGAAACCACCTGCCGCGAAGATATTCTGGCGCTGTTCGCCATTCTGCTGGGTGATGAACACGGCCAGGACCTGGAAAAGCTCGACAGCGAAGTGGCCAGCGAAAGCCATGCAATTCCTGCTGGCCTGCAACGCCACAGCGAGATCCTGACCCATCCGGTGTTCAACCGTCATCACAGCGAAACCGAGATGATGCGCTACATGCACAGCCTGGAGAAAAAGGATCTGGCGCTGAATCAGGCGATGATCCCGCTGGGCTCCTGCACCATGAAGCTCAATGCTGCGGCAGAGATGATCCCGATCACCTGGCCGGAATTTGCGGAGCTGCATCCATTCTGCCCGGCTGAACAGGCTACCGGCTATCTGCAGATGATCGGACAGCTTTCGCAGTGGCTGGTGCAGCTCACCGGCTATGATGCACTCTGTATGCAGCCAAACTCCGGCGCGCAGGGTGAATATGCCGGACTGCTGGCGATCCGCCGCTATCACGAAAGCCGTGGCGAGGGCGATCGTCATCTCTGCCTGATCCCGAGCTCGGCGCATGGGACTAACCCGGCCTCAGCCCAGATGGCGGGCATGGACGTGGTGGTGGTGGCCTGCGATAAACAGGGCAACATCGACCTTGGCGATCTGCGTGAGAAAGCGGCTCAGGCGGGCAACAGGCTCTCCTGCATCATGGTGACTTACCCGTCAACTCATGGCGTTTATGAAGAGACCATTCGCGAAGTGTGCCAGATCGTGCATCAGTATGGCGGTCAGGTCTATCTGGATGGCGCGAACATGAATGCGCAGGTCGGCATTACCACGCCTGGCTATATCGGCGCGGATGTCTCGCACCTGAATCTGCATAAAACCTTCTGCATTCCGCACGGCGGCGGCGGTCCGGGTATGGGACCGATTGGCGTCAAAGCGCACCTGGCTCCGTTTGTGCCGGGACACAGCGTGTTGCAGATTGACGGTGTGCTGACGCAGCAGGGCGCCGTATCCGCAGCGCCGTTTGGCAGTGCATCCATTCTGCCAATCAGCTGGATGTACATTCGCATGATGGGCGCGGAAGGGCTGAAACAGGCCAGTTCGGTCGCGATTCTGAATGCCAACTACATTGCCCGCCGCCTGCAGTCGGCCTATCCGGTGCTCTACACTGGCCGTGACGGTCGCGTGGCGCACGAATGTATTCTCGACATCCGTCCGCTGAAAGAGCAGACCGGCATCAGTGAGCTGGATATTGCTAAGCGCCTGATCGATTATGGATTCCACGCACCAACGATGTCTTTCCCGGTAGCGGGCACTCTGATGGTGGAGCCGACCGAATCGGAGAGCAAAATCGAACTGGATCGCTTTATCGACGCGATGCTGGCGATCCGCATGGAGATTGATCGGGTGACGTCGGGTGAATGGCCGCTGGATGACAATCCACTGGTTAATGCGCCGCATACTCAGTTGGAAATCGTCAGCGAGTGGTCACACCCTTACAGCCGCGAACTGGCAGTCTTCCCGGCGGGCAGCCACAACAAATACTGGCCGACGGTAAAACGTCTGGATGATGTGTTTGGCGACCGTAATCTCTTCTGCTCCTGCGTGCCGATGAGCGACTATCAGTAATTTTCCCGCAGGCAAACGTTAACCATAAAGGGCCGATTCGTCGGCCCTTTGTACTGGAGAATCAGCATGAAACTGGCACTGGTTACGGGGGGCAGCCGCGGTATCGGGCGGGCCACAGCGCTGTTACTGGCCGCGCGGGGTTATCGGGTGGCGGTGAACTATCGTCAGCGCGAAGCGGAAGCTCAACAGGTGGTGGCGCAGATCCAGCAGCAGGGCGGTAAAGCTTTTGCGGTTCAGGCAGATATCAGTGATGAAGCCCAGGTGATGGCGATGTTTGCGCAGCTCGACCAGCAGTCCGAACCGCTGGCGTTGCTGGTGAACAACGCCGGAATTTTGTTTCAGCAGTGTCGCACCGAGCAGATGGATGCGGCACGCCTGCATAAGGTCTTTGCCACCAACGTGATTGGGTCTTTTCTCTGCTGTCGTGAGACGGTTAAGCGGATGGGCACACATCACGGCGGCCAGGGCGGAGCCATCGTCAACGTCTCATCAGCAGCGTCGCGTACCGGTGCGCCTGGCGAATATGTCGATTACGCCGCTTCAAAAGGGGCGATGGACACGCTGACCAGAGGATTGTCGCTGGAAGTGGCGCAGCAGGGGATTCGGGTCAACGGCGTGCGTCCGGGATTCATCTATACAGAGATGCATGCCGATGGCGGAGAGCCAGGCAGAGTAGACAGGCTTGCCAGTGTGATCCCGATGGGACGCGGCGGTGAAGCAGAAGAGGTGGCGGAAGCGATCGTCTGGCTGGCCAGCGACGCGGCCTCTTACGTCACCGGCAGCATCATTGACGCTGCCGGTGGGCGTTAACTCACTTCGCCGCTGATGCGGCGTGATGACTTACAGGTTTTCGCCGTTACTGGCGATAACCTGCTGATACCAGCTGAAACTCTTTTTCTTCCCACGAGAAAAATCGCCGCTGCCATCATCGTTTTTATTCACATGAATAAAACCGTAACGTTTGTCGTACTGGCCGGTGGTGAAAGAGACGCAATCGAGGCAGCCCCACGGCGTATAGCCCATTAATTCAACACCATCGTACGCCACAGCTTTCTTCATCTCTTCGATATGCGCACGCAGATAGTCGATGCGGTAATCATCTTCAATTACGCCATTGGCGTTTGGCTTATCGATAGCACCAAAGCCGTTTTCAACAATAAACAGCGGCTTCTGGTAACGCTCATACAGCTCGTTCATGGCATAGCGCAGGCCAACCGGATCGATCTGCCAGCCCCAGTCGGACGCTTTCACATGCGGGTTTTTCACCACACCTTCAAAGCCGGTGATCGGATCGTCAACGCCGCTGGCATCGGTTTTCACCGCGTTGCTCATGTAGTAGCTGAAACCGACATAGTCTGCACAGCCCTGGCGCAGCGTCTCGGCATCATCCGCTTCCATCTGAATGTCGTAACCCTTACGCGCCCACTCTTTCAGGGTGTAGGCCGGATAGTAGCCGCGCATCTGCACGTCACTGAAGACATAGCGCTGATGCATCGATTCCTGCGCCAGCACCACATCGTCCGGGTGGCAGGAGAAGGGATAGACCGGCACCATGGCGATCATGCAGCCAATCTGAAAGTCAGGATTGATGTCGTGGCCGAGTTTCACCACTTTTGCACTGGCAACAAACTGGTGGTGCATCACCTGATACATCGCCTGTTCAGGTTTCTCATGTTCGGTAAAGATCACGCCTGAACAGCAGTACCCAAACAGCGGATACTGCCAGTTACGCTGGTTGTTGATCTCATTGAAGGTCATCCAGTATTTCACCTTGTTTTTATAGCGGTTCAGCACCACTTCGCTGAAGCGCACAAAGAAGTCGACCACTTTGCGGTTGTGCCAGCCGCCATACTCTTTGACCAGGTGATAAGGCATTTCGAAGTGCGAAAGGGTGATGACCGGTTCAATGCCATACTTCAGCAGTTCATCAAACAGGTCGTCATAGAATTGCAGGCCTGCTTCGTTGGGCTGTTGCTCGTCACCGTTAGGGAAGATACGGGTCCAGGCAATCGAGGTGCGGAAACATTTGAAGCCCATCTCGGCAAACAGCGCGACATCCTGTTTGTAGTGGGAGTAAAACTCCACACCCTTGTGGTTCGGGTAGAAATGACCCGGCTGCACGCCGTCGGTGATCACCCGGTCAACGCCATGTGAACCGCCGGTCATCACGTCAGCAATGCTGACGCCTTTGCCGCCCTGATCCCAGCCGCCTTCAACCTGATGCGCTGCCACCGCTCCGCCCCAAAGAAAGCCTTTTGGTAACTGCAATTCTGCACTCATGCTTCACCCCATTACGGATATTGAAATTGAGCTGAGTGTAGCAAGGCAATAATGAAAGTCACGATATAACAGCGCGGCAATAATTGCGTTTGTTACATCCAAAAAACAGGCTGTTTTATTTCCCCAGCTGGCGGCCGATTGCTTCAATAATATAGGTCACTGGCACCTGAGTCGTAATGTCGGAATTGTCCGCCATACGGATGATGGGCACATGGTAGCAGAGGTTGAAATCACCGATCTTCGCCAGCGAGCAGCTCTCCGTGTTAGTTATCGCAATGATTTTACACTTATTCAGGCTGAACTGGCTGGCAATGCGCAGGATCTCTTCCGTTTCGCCGGAGACCGATAAAATAATGGCAATGGCGTTTTCATAGAGATCGGGACTGACCGGATAATAGGGATCGTCAATCGCGTGGCTGAATTTACCGAGGTTAGAGAAAAAGCGTGCGCCATATTTTGCCAGGCTGCCGGAGGTGCCGACGCCAATAAAGAAGACCCGCTCAGCCTGATTAATCTTCTGCGCGGCCTCAGCGATGAGCTGTTCAAACTCCGGATTATTGATGCTCTTAAAAAAGCTCAGCATTTCACTGACGCCCGCCGTGTTGAGCATTGGCGCACTTTGCTGTTCGTTTAAGCGCAGGCGGATGCGGAATTCCGACCAGCCTTCACAGCCCATCTTGCGACAGAAACGCAGCACGGTGGTGGTGGAGACACCAGCCTGCTCAGCCAGCTCGCGGATCGTCATGTAGCTGACGCCTTCGCGGTGCTTAATGATGAACTGATAGACCTGCATTTCCAGATCGTTAAGGCGGGCGAGATCGCTATGCGAAAACATGAATGACTCGTTGAACAGTGGACTGGCGGCCAGTTTACCAGATTCATCACCCGGCTTAAGGGATAGTGAATTTCACCACGATAATTTTAGCGTACAAGTGTACACTGAAAAAAGTGTTGGCTACGCTGGATAACGATATCACCGCTATGGAGCTGCTCAGGAACCTGTTATGACCCCCACACTCTCTCACAAACATCAACACGCCGCGGGCTATTCGTTCGCCGAGGAAATTGCCAACAGTATCAGTCACGGTCTTGGCTGCCTGTTCGGCATCGTCGGTCTGATACTGATGCTCAATCAGGCCATCGAGAGGCAGGCCGACACCCTCACTTTTATCAGCTACAGCCTCTATGGTGGCAGCATGATCCTGCTGTTTCTGGCCTCGACGCTCTATCACGCTATTCCGGCTGGCCCGGCCAGACCCTGGCTGAAAAAGTTCGATCACTGCGCCATCTATCTGCTGATTGCCGGCACCTATACGCCGTTTCTGCTGGTCGCGCTGAGGACGCCGCTGGCATATGGACTGATGGCGGTGATCTGGGGGCTGGCGCTGGCCGGTATCCTGTTCAAGCTCACGATTGCGCATCGCTTTAAAGCGCTGTCGCTGGTGACCTATCTCTGTATGGGGTGGCTGTCACTGATTGTGGTTTATCAACTGGCGATGATCCTGCCGCCGGGCTGCATCTGGCTGCTTGCCGCAGGCGGGATTATCTATTCGCTGGGAGTGATTTTCTATGTGGCGCGCCGCATTCCGTTTAACCACGCCATCTGGCATTTGTTCGTGCTGGGCGGCAGTCTCTGCCACTTCTGCGCTATCTACTTTTATGTGCGCTGAATTGAGCCTCTGAATTGCGGTACTGGCCCTTCCCTTAGCGGAAGGGCCATACGCTCAATCAGCTCTCATCAAGCGAGTAGGGCAGCGGCTGAATGGTCAGATGTCCGCCTTCATCACCTTCCACCCGCAGCACGCTGTCCGGCTCCAGATCATTATTCATCACGACCTGAATCCAGCTAATCCCGTCATCTAACTGCACCGCAGCCAGCACGCTGCCGGTTCGACGCCAGCGTTCACCCATCTGCAACTCCAGCGGGGCATTGGCTTCGGGCAGATGACTTGCCTGACCCGCCAGCCAGTAGAGCGCGCGTTTATTGGCGCCGCGATATTTCGCCCGGGCCACCATCTCCTGACCGGCATAGCACCCTTTTTTAAAGCTGATAGCATCCAGCGCCTGCAGGTTGGTGGCCTGAGGAATAAACTGCACGCTGGTGGCGGGATCGATCACCGGAATGCCCGCTTCAATATCCAGCGCCAGCCACTGCTGACTGTCATTGAACTGTGCATCGTCATTGAGCTTCTGCTTCAGCGCTTCTGCCTGGGCCAGCGAAGTGACAATCAGAAAACGTTCGGCCGGATGGGCAAACCACAGCAGCGTGGTTTCTCCCTGCTGCACCACCGGTTTTTCGCTGTCGGGCAGGCTATCAAACAGATTTTCCAGCGCGGCGCGCGCCTGGAAACCGGCCACGCCCAGCAATACTGACTCATCATCAGCCACCATCGTTACTTTCGAAAACACGGCGTATTTCTTTAACTCGGGCAGCTGGGTGTCGCGCAGCTCACGACGGATCAGATAAGCATAGCCTTCACCGCGATGGAACAGGCGCATAGTGCTCCACATTTTGCCTTTAGCATCGCAGTGTGCGGCGAGCGAATGGTGGTCGGCATCCAGCGCGGCGACATCCAGCGTTAACTGACCCTGCAGGTAAGAGGTGCTGTCGGCGCCGGTAATGGAAACCAGCGCCCAGCTATCCAGTGACATCAGGGTTAACGGCAGACGAGACGACGCGGCAGGCTGGCGCGGCGGTAAAGTAAATGTGGGCATGGAGATATCCTGTATAAGAAGGTTCATCCGGAATAATATCTTCAATGTTAAAAGAGCCGACTGGCAATGCAACCTGTTTACGGAAAACGGCGCACAAAAGGCGTGATAACCCTGAAAAGATCCAGCCTGAAATGTGGCAGGTTGCACAGCATGCGACGCTGCGCCTGCGAGCCGCATTAAACCAGGTTACACTAGGCGCCACGTTGTGAATTGTGGAAATTGATGCATGGATATTAATGATAAATCACGCATTCAGTGGGCCTGCCGTCGCGGCATGCTGGAACTGGATGTGGCTATTATGCCGTTCTTCAAATTTGAGTATGAGACGCTGAGCGACACCGATAAGCAGGTCTTTGTGGATTTGCTAAAGAGTGACGATCCCGATCTGTTTAACTGGCTGATGAATCACGGTGAGCCAAAGGATCCGGAGCTTAAGCGGATGGTGAACCTGATCCAGCAGCGTAACCATGCTCGCGGCCCGGTGGCAATGTAAGCTGCGGCCCTCTCGTCTGGCGTGCGGGTTAGTCTGCGCCTGGCTGATAGCAGCCGTGACTGGCGTGGTGCTGATGACGCTGCCTGCAGGCGGCTGGCTGGTTAAAGCGCCGATTATTCTGCTGTTGCTGGCTGAGGGCTGGCGCAGCGTTTGGCGATTGTTTCAACGGCACGGTACGTTACAGCGGGAAAGCGTTCATTGCTGGATCTGGCAGGGAAAACGCTGGCGGCCAACTCAGCCACTACGCTGGTTACCCGTTGGCGTGCTGCTGGTAGCGAAGAGCGAACAGGGTGCCACGCTGCGCTGGTGGCTGATGCAGGACAATATGCAGCCTGGCGAATGGCGGGCGTTACGCGCCTGCTGCTTCAGCCCGGCGCGGCATTAATGGCAGCAGGGCAGGCAAGAGCGTCTGAAGCCGTTCCTCTGCCTGTACCGCGGTTCAATAATGACAGGCAAGGGCGGTTAAAGCCGCTTACCTGTTCAGGCTACGGTTCGACACCGGCAGAAGGGCCGTCAGAGCAGTCCGGCGGTTTCGGTTAACACCTGCTCGCACCACTGCTCAACGCGTTCATCGGTGACCTCGAACTGATTCACATCATCAAGCGCCAGACCCACAAACTGCGAGCCATCTGCACTCAGCGGTTTCGGGCTGGTGAACTCATAGCCTTCAAGCGGCCAGTAGCCAACAAAACTTACTCCCATCGGCTGCAGCAAATCGTGCAGCATGCCGAGCGCATCTAAAAACCACTCGCCATAGCCAATCTGATCGCCCATGCCATACAGTGCGACAATCTTGTTTTGCAGATTCAGCGCGGGCAACTGCGGCCAGATCGCCTCCCAGTCCTCCTGCAACTCACCGAAATCCCAGGTCGGGATGCCCATGATCAGCAAGTCGTACTGCTCCATCAGGCGCGGGTCGTCATCTTTCACGTTATGCAGCGTCACTAACTCTTCGCCAATAAAATCGCGAATTTTCTCCGCTACGATTTCGGTGTAACAGGTACTGGAACCGTAAAAAAGACCGATTTTCATGCAGATAACACTCTGTAAATACTGACTTTGGCGCAATTGTACCAGAAGCGCTGCTGAATCAGGCATAATGAGCATGATTTTACACCAGACGGCGGAGATAACGTGCAGGACAGCGATCTGACAGAACAGTTTCTTGATGCGCTCTGGATTGAACGCAATCTGGCGCAGAACACTCTCTCCTCTTATCGCCAGGACCTCCAGACGCTGACCGGCTGGCTGGCGCATCACCAGCTGACGCTGCTTAGCGTTGCGCCGCTGGATCTGCAGCAGTTTCTGGCTGAACGGCTGGAGGGAGGCTACAAGGCGACCAGCTCAGCGCGGCTGCTCAGCGCCATGCGTCGCCTGTTCCAGTATCTTTACCGCGAAAAGCTGCGCCCGGACGATCCCAGCGCGCTGCTGTCAGCACCAAAACTGCCGCAGCGTTTACCGAAAGATCTCAGTGAGGCACAGGTCGAGCGGCTGTTGCAGGCGCCGAATATCGATATCCCGCTGGAGCTGCGCGACAAAGCGATGCTGGAGCTGCTCTACGCCACGGGCCTGCGCGTCTCCGAACTGATTGGCCTGACGCTCAGCGACATCAGCCTGCGCCAGGGCGTTGTCCGGGTTATCGGTAAAGGGGATAAAGAGCGGCTGGTGCCTTTAGGTGAAGAAGCGGTTTACTGGCTGGAGCAATATATGGAACATGGTCGTCCGTGGCTGCTCAACGGTCAGACGCTGGACGTGATGTTTCCCAGTAATCGGGCGCAGCAGATGACGCGCCAGACCTTCTGGCATCGCATCAAGCATTACGCCACGCTGGCGGGGATCGACAGCGAAAAGTTATCACCGCATGTGATGCGCCATGCCTTTGCGACCCATCTGCTGAACCACGGTGCCGATCTGCGTGTCGTACAGATGCTGCTGGGACATAGCGATCTCTCCACCACCCAAATTTATACGCACGTCGCCACTGAGCGCCTGCGCCAGTTGCATCAACAACACCATCCGCGGGCCTGAACCGCGGCGATAAGGACAAAAATGAACAAGCATTTTGCCATGCTGGCTCTTTTAGCCAGCGCCTTTTCCGGTCTCGCACAGGCCGATGACAGCGCCATTCAGCAATCACTTAAAAAGCTCGGTCTGAATCAGACGGAGATCAGCCCGTCACCGCTGCCGGGTTTTAAAACCGTGCTGTCAGAAAGCGGCGTGCTCTACGTGACCGACGACGGGAAACATATGATCCAGGGTCCGCTCTATGACGTCAGCGGCAAACAGCCGATCAACGTCACCAACCAGCTGCTGGACAAAAAAGTCGAGGCGCTGGTGCCGGAGATGATCGTCTACAAAGCGCCTAAAGAGCAGCACGTGATCACGGTCTTCACCGACATCACCTGTGGCTACTGTCACAAGCTGCACGAGCAGATGGCGGACTACAATGCGCTGGGCATCACCGTGCGTTACCTGGCGTTTCCGCGTGAAGGGCTGAACGGTCAGATTGAACCGGCGATGAAAGCGATCTGGTGCAGCGCTGACCGCAATAAAGCGTTTGATGAGGCGATGAAAGGCAATGCGCCGAAGATGGCCGCACCAGATAGCTGCAAAATCGATATCGCCCAGCACTATAAACTTGGCGTGCTGTTCGGCATTCAGGGCACGCCCGCGATGCTGACTGACAGCGGCATGATGATCCCAGGTTATCAGTCGCCGCAGGAGCTGAAGCAGGTGCTGGACAATCAGAAGCGTGGTGGTTAATCGGTGGTAAAACAGGATGTGGAACTCCGTCGCCGTGAGGTGACGGTTGACGATGCGCTTCCGGCGACGCTGCCGCCGCTGCTGAAACGACTCTATCTGCAACGCGGCGTGCGCGACGCGGCAGAGCTGGAGCGCGGGGCGAAAAACCTGCTGCCGTACCAGTCCTTAAGCGGGATTGAGAGCGCAGTGGAACTGCTGCATCAGGCGCTGCTGGATGGGCGTCGCATTATGGTGGTGGGCGACTTTGATGCTGATGGCGCGACCAGTACCGCGCTGACGGTCATGGCGCTGCGCAGCATGGGCGGCGGCAACGTGCAGTATCTGGTGCCTAACCGCTTTGAAGATGGTTATGGCCTCAGCCCTGAAGTGGTTGAGCAGGCGCGGGCGCGCGGCGCGGCGATGATCCTGACCGTCGACAACGGCATCTCCTCCCACGCCGGCGTTGAATGTGCCCATCAGCACGGGATTCCGGTGCTGATTACCGACCACCACCTGCCGGGCGAGACCTTACCGGCCGCTGAGGCGATCGTTAATCCCAATCTGCCGGACTGCAACTTTCCTTCACGTGCACTGGCGGGCGTGGGCGTTGCGTTCTATCTGATGCTGGCACTGCGCGCCCATCTGCGCACCCAGGGCTGGTTTGGTGCCACCCGCACCGAACCCAATCTTGCAGAGATGCTGGATCTGGTGGCGCTCGGCACGGTTGCCGACGTGGTGCCGCTCGACGTCAACAACCGCATTCTGGTGTGGCAGGGACTCAGCCGCATCCGGGCCGGAAAATGCCGGCCAGGCATCCGGGCGCTGCTGGAGATTGCTAATCGCGATGCGCGCCAGATGGCGGCCAGCGATCTTGGCTTTGCGCTGGGGCCACGGCTCAATGCCGCAGGCCGGCTCGACGATATGTCGGTGGGCGTGGCGCTGTTAATGACTGAGGATCTCAGTCAGGCACGGATGTTAGCCAGTGAGCTGGACGCGCTGAACCAGACGCGCAAAGAGATAGAGCAGGGCATGCAGAGCGAAGCGCTGGCGCTGTGTCAGGCGCTGGAGCGTGAGCAGCGCGATCTGCCGCTGGGGCTGGCTTTTTATCATCCCGAATGGCATCAGGGGGTGGTGGGGATCCTCGCCTCCCGTCTGAAAGAGCGTTTCCATCGTCCGGTGATTGCCTTTGCTCCGGCGGGCGACGGCACGCTGAAAGGCTCAGGCCGCTCAATTGCCGGTCTGCATCTGCGCGACGCGCTGGAGCGTCTGGATACGCTGAATCCCGGCCTGATGCTGAAGTTCGGCGGTCATGCCATGGCGGCAGGCTTATCACTGGAAACCGCACGCTACGAGGAGTTTCGTCAGCGCTTTGCCGATCTGGTCGGTGAGTGGCTGGATGGCGAATCTCTGCAGGGCATCATCTGGTCAGATGGCGCGTTGCAGCCGCAGGAGTTTTCGCTGCAGACCGCTGAGATGCTGCGCGAAGCGGGGCCCTGGGGCCAGGCGTTCCCGGAACCCGCCTTTGACGGCAAATTTAAGCTGCTGCAACAGCGGCTGGTGGGCGAGCGACATCTGAAAGTGATGGTCGAGCCGCTGGACGGTGGGCCGTTGATCGACGGCATCGCCTTTAATGTCGATACCACCCTGTGGCCCGACAGCAGCATCCGTCAGGTCGAACTGGCCTACAAGCTGGATATCAATGAGTATCGCGGTAACCGCTCGGTACAGCTGATCATTGACCATATCTGGCCGCTTTGATTTTCATAAGGCGCGCGCGTCTCCGGTCACGGCAGAGGCGCGTCAGCCTGTTTTTCCCCTGCGTTAACCTGCTGTGCGAGCGGTTGTCGTCGCAGCCCGATAAGCAAATGCAACGCGTCACGCCGCCCCGGCATCAGCCCGCTGTCTCAGCGCTACAATCTGCCGCCAGTTTCGGGTAAACTTGTGCGTTAAATTTCCTGTCCCATCGAACATAAGAAAGACGCTAAAGCCATGTTTGAAATCAACCCGGTCAAAAACCGTATTCAGGACCTCAGTGAGCGCAGCGACGTTCTTCGGGGGTATCTTTGACTACGATGCCAAGAAAGAACGCCTCGAAGAAGTAAACGCCGAGCTGGAACAGCCCGATGTCTGGAACGAACCTGAGCGTGCTCAGGCGCTGGGCAAAGAGCGCTCCTCGCTGGAAGCGATCGTGCAGACGCTGGATCAGATGTCGCAGGGCCTGGAAGATGTGCAGGGTCTGCTTGAACTGGCGGTAGAAGCGGAAGACGAAGAGACTTTCGACGAAGCGGTTGCCGAGCTGGATGTCCTTGAGGGCAAGCTGGGCGAGCTGGAGTTCCGCCGCATGTTCTCTGGCGAGTATGACAGCGCCGACTGCTACATCGATCTGCAGGCGGGTTCCGGCGGCACCGAAGCGCAGGACTGGGCCAGCATGCTGATGCGTATGTATCTGCGTTGGGCTGAAGCCAAAGGCTTCAAAACTGAAATTATCGAAGAGTCTGAAGGTGAAGTTGCAGGCATTAAATCTGTGACCATTCGCGTGTCAGGCGACTACGCCTTTGGCTGGTTGCGCACCGAAACGGGCGTGCATCGCCTGGTGCGTAAGAGCCCGTTTGACTCCGGCGGCCGTCGTCACACCTCATTCAGCTCCGCCTTTATCTACCCGGAAGTGGATGACGATATTGATATCGACATCAACCCAGCCGATCTGCGCATTGACGTCTATCGTGCGTCAGGGGCGGGCGGCCAGCACGTTAACCGGACGGAATCTGCGGTACGTATTACCCATATTCCAACTGGTACCGTCACCCAGTGTCAGAATGACCGTTCTCAGCACAAGAACAAAGATCAGGCGATGAAGCAGATGAAAGCGAAGCTGTACGAACTTGAGATGCAGAAGAAAAACGCTGAGAAACAGGCGCTGGAGGACAACAAGTCCGACATCGGCTGGGGAAGTCAGATCCGTTCTTACGTTCTCGATGATGCACGCATCAAAGATCTGCGCACCGGCGTAGAGACGCGTAACACCCAGGCGGTGCTGGACGGCGACCTGGATCGATTCATTGAAGCTAGTTTAAAAGCAGGGTTATAAGGAACCGACATGTCTGAACAACAACCGCAGAGCGCTGATGCCGCCGTTGAGTTAAATAACGAACTGAAAGCGCGTCGCGAAAAGCTGAGCGTGCTGCGTGCAAATGGCGTGGCGTTTCCTAACGATTTTCGTCGTGACAGCCTCTCAAACCAGCTGCATGAGAGCTATGACGAGAAGAGCAACGAAGAGCTTGAAGATCTCGGCATCGAAGTCAGCGTTGCCGGACGTATGATGACCCGTCGTATCATGGGTAAAGCCTCTTTCGTGACCCTGCAGGATGTGGGTGGCCGGATTCAGCTTTACGTCTCGCGTGACGATCTGGCTGAAGGCATCTATAACGAGCAGTTCAAAAAGTGGGATCTCGGCGATATCCTGGGCGCGCGCGGCAAACTGTTCAAAACCAAAACCGGCGAACTGTCGATTCACTGTTCTGAACTGCGCCTGCTGACCAAAGCACTGCGTCCGCTGCCGGACAAGTTCCACGGCCTGGCCGATCAGGAAACGCGCTACCGTCAGCGTTACCTTGATCTCATCGCCAACGAGGAATCGCGCAACACCTTCAGAATTCGTTCGCAGATCATGGCCGGCATTCGCCAGTTCATGGTGGGCCGCGACTTTATGGAAGTGGAAACCCCGATGATGCAGGTAATCCCTGGCGGCGCGTCTGCGCGTCCGTTCATCACCCATCACAATGCGCTGGATATCGACATGTATCTGCGTATCGCCCCAGAGCTTTATCTGAAGCGTCTGGTGGTGGGCGGATTCGATCGCGTGTTCGAGATCAACCGTAACTTCCGTAACGAAGGTATTTCGCCACGTCATAACCCAGAGTTCACCATGATGGAACTCTATATGGCTTATGCGGATTACAAAGATCTGATCGAGCTGACCGAAAGCCTGTTCCGTACGCTGGCGCAGGATGTGCTGGGCAGCACCGTGGTGCCTTACGGCGAGCAGGAGTTTGATTTCGGTAAGCCGTTTGAAAAGCTGACCATGCGTGAAGCGATCAAGAAATACCGTCCGGAAACGGATCTGGCCGATCTGGAAGACTTTGATAAAGCGGTGGCGATTGCTCAATCACTGCACATCAAGGTTGAGAAAAGCTGGGGTCTGGGCCGCGTCGTAACCGAAATCTTTGAAGAGACCGCTGAAGCGCATCTGATTCAGCCGACCTTCATCACTGAATATCCGGCTGAAGTCTCTCCGCTGGCCCGTCGTAACGACGAGAACCCGGAAATCACCGATCGCTTTGAGTTCTTCATTGGCGGTCGTGAAATCGGTAACGGCTTCTCTGAGCTGAACGATGCGGAAGATCAGGCTGAGCGTTTCCTGCAGCAGGTGAATGCCAAAGATGCTGGCGACGACGAAGCGATGTTCTACGACGAAGACTATGTCACCGCACTGGAGCACGGTCTGCCACCAACCGCCGGTCTGGGTATCGGTATTGACCGTATGGTGATGCTGTTTACCAACAGCCACACTATCCGCGATGTGATTCTGTTCCCGGCACTGCGTCCAGGCAGCAAGTAAGTTTGACTGTTCTCAGAAAAGGCCGGGGCATCCCGGCCTTTTTTATGTCTGCTGTTCGCCTCGCCATACTTGAGTCATGCCGCTCCCTCTGCCAGGCTGAATGTCTCAACCTGGAGCAACCATCATGACACAACGTCCCGACTGTATTTGCCACTGGCAAGCGCTGGAAGGCGAAGATAACGAACATTATGCCGACAGCGATGAGCGCATGTCGATTGGTGCGCCACTGGCTAAGTTGCTGGGATTAACCCGCCTTGGCATTCACCATGAAAGGCTCTTGCCCGGACGCCGCATGTCTTATCCCCACGCGGAGAGCGCAGAAGAAGAGTTCATTTTTGTGCTTGAAGGTCATCCTGACGCCTGGATCAACGGCGAGCTGTACCCGTTGTCGCCGGGCGATGCAGTGGCTTTTCCGGCGGGCACTGGCATTTGCCACACCTTTATCAATAACAGCGAGCACGAGGCACGCTTTTTAGTGGTGGGGGAGACCAGCAAGCCTGAAAATCGTATTACTTATCCTCTTAACCCGGAATACGAAGCAACCCGTAAAGACAGATGGCTGAATCCGCCCGAACATCTTATGGGCAACCATCCCGGTTTGCCCGACAAAAAATCTTAAGATTTAATCGCCTGATCCAGCCAGGTCTGAAACCGTGCATAGGGCACATAGAGCGCAACGTTCTTATAGAGTGTCTTACCGCTGACATTGTCGTTGATGTTATTGCTGTAGCCAATAATCACGCCCGCCAGCGTATCATCAGAGGCGTTATAGACTGCGCCGCCCGACATCCCTTTGACCACCCCCGCATTCGCCGCCACCACGACGCAGTCCGGCTTATTCCAGCTGTTCGCCAGCGTGGTATTGATCAGGTTCTGCCCGCTGGAACTGACCGGCATGGCCGAAATAAAACTGTAGCCGTAGAGATTGACCTGATCGCCGATGTGGCTGTTACGAAAGTTGGGTGGCAGGTTCATTTCGCTGTTTTTGTGGTAGACCACGGCCAGATCGCATTGCGGATGCCAGGCTTTGACCCGGTAAAGCGAAAACTTTGCCACATGGGCGGCGGTCAGGCTGTACTCCGGCGTCAGTGGGATGGTGGTACCAAGCGTGCCTAAACCCAGCACGGTGGGAATGCCGGTCACGGTCATATCCACCCGTTTTTCAGCTTCTTTACTGTACTCATAATGACCCACCGAGCAGCCGGTTAAGCCAAACACCATTAAGGCTATGAGTCGTTGCATTCTCTCTCCCTGCGTCAGAAGTTGATCACATCACCTGGCAATTGATTAGGGATATATCGGCAACGTTAAGGATTTATTAATTAAATACGCACTAAAAAGCGTAACGGGTTCGCGGGAAATGACAACCTGACCCTGGGTCATGTGCGCTTTAACGGGCTTAGCCAGCAGGCTGACAAAGCCATTTGTTCCGGCAAAGCGGCAGGATTATTGCGGCTCCGGCAATAATCCTTTGCTGCGCGCAGGCTATGTCGCGCATCATCACTGTGCTGTAATGCTCACCGTGACGCAGATCAAATTTTAATAAGCGTCGAGGGGCTGCGCGTCTGTGCAGTTCACCTGCAAATGATATTGGGAGAGTGTTATGCCTGTAGCATTAATGGCGCTGGCGTTGAGTGCGTTCGCCATCGGAACCACTGAGTTTGTCATTATGGGATTGCTGCCGGAGGTGGCGCGTGACCTTCAGGTGTCGATTCCGTCGGCGGGCTGGCTGATCAGCGGCTACGCGCTGGGCGTGGCGATTGGTGCGCCGATTATGGCGCTGCTCACCGCCAGGCTGCCGCGTAAAAAAACGCTGATTCTGCTGATGATGATATTTATTGTCGGCAACCTGCTGTGTGCGCTGGCTTACAATTATAACCTGCTGATGCTGGCACGCATCGTCACCGCGCTCTGTCACGGTGCCTTCTTCGGTATTGGAGCGGTGGTCGCCGCCAGTCTGGTGCCAGCCGGGCGTCAGGCTTCCGCTGTCGCACTGATGTTCACCGGACTAACCTTAGCCAACGTGCTGGGCGTTCCGCTGGGGACCAGTTTCGGACAGATGTTTGGCTGGCGAGCCACCTTCTGGGGCGTGGCAGTGATTGGCGTGCTGGCGTTTATCGCCCTGATCGTGAGTCTGCCCAACAATAAACAGGAAAAGCCGGTTCACCTGGCGAGTGAAATTGGGGCACTGGCCAACGGGAAACTGTGGCTGTCGCTGCTGATGACGGTGTTCTTTGCCGCGGCGATGTTTGCGCTGTTCAGCTACATTGCGCCGCTGCTGTTAGAGGTGACGGGCATCAGCGATCGCGGCGTCAGCTGGACGCTGTTCCTGATTGGCGCAGGCCTGACGGTCGGTAACATTCTTGGCGGCAAACTGGCCGACTGGAAAGTCTCCTTTAGCCTGATCCTCAGCTTCTCCCTGATCGCCATCTTCTCGCTGCTGTTCAGCTGGACCAGCCATGCGCTGTGGCTGGCGGAGATCACCCTGTTCCTGTGGGCGATGGCGACCTTTGCGACGGTGCCGGGTCTGCAGATCAACGTGGTACGTCACGGCAAAGAGGCGCCTAACCTGGTCTCAACCCTGAACATTTCGGCGTTTAACGTGGGCAATGCGCTGGGTGCCTGGGTCGGCGGTGCGGTGATTGGCCGTGGATATGGCCTGACGGCGGTGCCGGTTGCTGCCGCTGCGCTTGCGGCAATCGGCCTGTTGATCTGTCTGATCACCTTCCGCAAATCGGGCCGCGCAGCCGCCAGGGTTCGCGCTTAAGCCAGGCGGGCGGCGATACGTGCCGGAAAGTCAGCCACCTGCCGTTGCAGATGGCTGACAAAGGCATCGACCAGCGCCGACGCAGGGCGGTGCTGCGGCCTCACCAGGCTGACGGTAAACGGAACCGCCACGCTGAACTTACGCATCACCACACCGCTGTCGGCGTAATCCAGCGCCGTCAGCGGATTCACAATCGAAATGCCCACGCCCGCTCTGACCATGGCGCACACCGAAGCGGCACTGTGCGTCTCCATCACCAGCCGCCGCTCGACGCCCTGCTCATGAAACAGCGCATCCAGCAACTGACGATAGCTGTCACTGCGCGACAGGCTCACATACTGTTCGCCCGCAAAATCGTGCGGTGTCAGCTCTGAACGCTGACTCAGAGGGTGATGCTGAGGCAATACGCACACTTCATCGCAGGTGAGCAGGGCGAGACGGTCAGTACCGGCCGGAGCGTGCTGAGTTTCGGTTAAGCCGATATCGTAGCGCTGTGCTGACAGCCACTCCTCCAGCAGCGGCGACTCCTGCGGAATCACATTCAGGCTCACATCCGGGTAGCGCTGTAAAAAGGGCTGACACAGTGGTGGCAGCAGCGACTGCGAAAAAACGGGCAGGCAGGCGATCGACAGCTCACCCTGACGGAACTGGCGCAGCCCTTCAGCCGCTTCCATGATGCGATCCAGTCCGTACCAGGATCGCTGCACCTCTTCAAACAGACGTAATCCCTGCACTGTCGGTTGCAGGCGACCACGAACCCGTCCGAACAACTCTAATCCCAGCTGTTGCTCCAGGCGTGCCAGCTCCCGGCTCACCGTCGGCTGTGAGGTGTGCAGCAGTGTCGCGGCCTGGGTCAGATTGCCGCTGGTCATCACCGCATGAAAAATCTCGATATGCCGCCAGTTAATGTTCGCCACGCACCCTTCCTATATCCATTCTGCATAGATGCTATTAAAACAGATATTTTTCGCTATGACACGATTCTGGCTTAATGCCGTTATTACCACAGGAGAATTGCCATGCCACGTTCATTACAGAGTACCGAAACCGCACTCAGCGCCGCTAACCTGCTGCCGCTGGCACGCCGCTACGCCGGGCCATTCTGGGCTTATGATGCGCAGATTATTCAGGCGCGTATTGCCCAGCTGCAGGCATTTGATGTGGTGCGCTTTGCGCAGAAGGCCTGCTCGAATACGCATATCCTGCGCCTGATGCGCGCGGCGGGTGTGAAAGTGGACTCGGTATCACTGGGTGAGATCGAACGTGCGCTGGCCGCGGGTTACCAGCCTGGCGGTGACGAGATCGTCTTTACCGCGGATCTGTTCGATCAGCCGACGCTGGAGCGGGTGACCGCGTTAAAGGTGCCGGTTAATGCCGGATCGATCGATATGCTGCATCAGCTCGGCGCGGTCTCACCGGGACATGCGGTGTGGCTGCGGGTCAATCCTGGTTTTGGTCACGGCCACAGTCAGAAAACCAATACCGGTGGCGAAAACAGCAAGCACGGTATCTGGCACGCCGATTTAGCCGAGGCGCTGGCGGCGATTAAGCAGCACGGCTTGCAACTGGTGGGCATTCATATGCATATCGGCTCAGGCGTCGATTATGCGCATCTGCAGCAGGTCTGTGATGCGATGGTTGAACTGGTGATGGCGTCGGGTCAGGATCTGACCGCGATCTCTGCGGGCGGCGGCCTCTCTGTGCCTTATCGCTATGGCGAAGAGGCGATCGATACCGATCACTATTTCGGCCTGTGGGATGCAGCGCGGCAGCGTATCGCTCAGCATCTGGGTCACGCGATAAAGCTGGAGATCGAACCGGGCCGTTTCCTGGTGGCCGAGGCCGGTGTGCTGGTCTCTCAGGTACGGGCGGTTAAGTCGATGGGCAGCCGTCACTTCGTGCTGGTCGATGCCGGTTTCAGTGACCTCATGCGTCCCTCCATGTATGGCAGCTATCACCATATCTCGCTGATGGCGGGCGATGAGCGGGCAATTGATGAGCAGCAGACTATCGACACCGTGGTCGCTGGCCCGCTGTGCGAATCGGGTGATGTTTTTACCCAGCTGGAGGGCGGCATGGTCGAACCACGCGCGATTCCGGCGGCAAAGGTTGGCGATTACCTGGTGTTTCACGACACCGGAGCTTACGGTGCATCCATGTCTTCTAACTACAACAGCCGTCCGCTGATCCCGGAAGTGCTGTTTGAGCAGGGCCAGCCGCGCGAAATCCGCCGCGCGCAGACTATTGAGTCGCTACTGGCACTTGAAAACAGCTAATCACCTCACCCGGGCGGCCAGCGCGCCGCCTGTCAGCCATAGATCTCTTTGCGCAGCATGACCAGCTCCTCTGCCAGCTCGCGGCACAGCATTGCATTCATCAGATGATCCTGCGCATGCACCAGAATCAGCGTGACCGGCAATTTTCCGCTTCCCTCGTCTGCACCAATCAACGCGGTCTGAATTTTATGTGCCGCTTTTGCCGCGGTATCTGAAGCTGCCAGCGCCGCGTCAGCCCCGGTCCAGTCGCGTTTGCGCGCACACTGAATCGCCATCATCGCCGACGAACGGGCTTCCCCTGCATTGATCAGCAATTCCATCATGGTCTGTTCGTAATCCATAACGCCTCCGTTATTGGTATGCCAAATTGGCCGTTTTAATCATACTGGAATGCCAATAAGCGTTTCCGGGAGGCTCGTCACAGAAAAAACCGAGGGGATTCGTCATTTTGGTATGCCACTAACAGGGAAGACCACGACGATTACAGGAATACCGATCTTACATCTCTGAGGGTTGATCATGTCTCTACAGGACCGCCTTATCGATTCCCTGGGCAGCTTTGCTACCCGCTTTAACAGTTATCGCTACATCATGGCGATTAAAGCCTCATTCATTACCCTGATGCCGGTGATCATTGTTGGCGCTTTCTCGGTATTGATCTCTAACATGGTGCTGGACAGCAAAAATGGCCTTGCCAGCTTTGCCGCCCTGGCTTTTTTAGCTGACCTCAAGCCCATCACCAGCAGTATCAATTACGCCACGCTCAGCTTTCTTAACATTGGTGCGGTGTTCCTGATTGGTATTGAGCTTGGGCGCATCAATGGTATAAAAACGCTGTTTCCCGGCCTGCTGGCAATCATCTGCTTTGTATCCGTGACGCCGACCACCTTACAGATGATGGTCGATGGGCAGATGCACCTGGTCACCGACGTGCTGGCCAAACAATTCTCCGATACCAAAAGCCTGTTTCTCGGCATGTTTATCGCCATTCTGTCGGTAGAGATCTACTGCCGCCTCGAACAGGTTGAGCGGCTGAAAATCAAAATGCCCGATACCGTACCGCCCAACGTGGCCGCCTCTTTCTCCGCGCTCATCCCCTCAATTATCACCGTGACGCTGATAGCGACCTTTGGCTTTATCTTCCATCGCGTCACCGGCATGTACCTTTACGACGCGGTATACCAGGTGGTGCAGCAGCCGCTGGAGTCGGTGGTGCAGAGCCTGTGGGGCATTCTGATTCTGATGTTCGTTGCCCAGCTGTTCTGGGTGATTGGTATTCACGGCAACCAGATGGTGAAGCCGATCCGTGAGCCGCTGTTGCTGGGCGCGATTATGGTCAACATGACCGCTTTTGAGCAGGGAAAAGAGGCACCGAACATCATCACGATGCCGTTCTGGGATGTTTATATGAGCATCGGCGGTTCCGGCCTGACTATCGGGCTGCTCACCGCCGTGATGCTGGCGACGCGGCGCAAAGAGATGCGTGAAATCGCCAAACTGTCGTTCGGGCCAGGCATTTTCAATATCAACGAACCGGTGATATTTGGTATGCCGATTATGCTTAACCCGATACTGGCTATCCCTTTCATCATCACACCGCTGGTAACAGGTTCTATCGGCTACTTCGCTACGGTGATGGGATTTGCCGGGAAAGCCGTGGTGATGGTGCCCTGGACCACGCCTCCGATTATCAATGCCTGGCTTTCAACGGCTGGATCGATGGGTGCGGTGGTGACGCAGATCGTCTGCATTCTGGTGTCAGTACTCATCTATCTGCCATTTGTGAAAGTCGCAGCCCGCCGCGCGGATGCAGCGGAAGCAAAGAGCCTGCAACCTGAGCTGAACCCCAACCGAACGGAGGTGTTATGAGTCGTCAGACTGTCCACATACCTGAGAATTTCATTCTGGGAGCTGCTGCCTCCGCCTGGCAGACGGAAGGCTGGAGCGGAAAAAAAGCGGGGCAGGACTCCTGGCCTGACGCCTGGTATCAGCAGGATCGTCACGTCTGGCACAACGGTTATGGACCGGCGGTTGCCACCGACTTTATCAACCGATTTAGTGAGGATGTGGCGCTAATGAAGGCCAGCGGGCTGACCCACTACCGCACTTCAATCAACTGGTCTCGTTTCCTGACCGATTACGAAACCGCTACGGTCGATGAGGAATACGCGGCTTACTATGACCGGCTGATTGATGAAATGCAGCGTCAGGGCATTGAACTGATGCTCTGTCTGGAGCATTACGAGCTGCCCGCCACGCTGCTGGACCAGTATGGCGGCTGGCAGTCAAAGCATGTCGTTGAACTCTTTATCCGTTATGTCGAACAGGTGTTTAAACGCTATGCCGGTCGGGTCACGCGCTGGTTTGTGTTTAACGAGCCGATTGTGGTGCAGACCCGCGTCTATCTCGACGCGCTGCGCTGGCCTTATGAGCAGAACACCCATAAATGGATGCAGTGGAACCACCACAAGAATCTTGCTACCGCCCGGGTAGTGCAGCTGTTCCGCGCGGCAGGCTATGCCGGTCGCATTGGTACCATACTCAATCCGGAAGTCACCTACCCGCGATCGTCAGCCCCGCACGACCAGAAGGCAGCGCATATTTATGACCTGTTCTACAACCGGGTGTTTCTCGATCCCGCCATTAAAGGCGAGTATCCGGCGGAGCTGCTGGCGCTGCTTGATAAGCATCAGATTGAGTGGGAAACCACCCCGGAAGAGCTGGCGATTATTGCCGCCAATACCGTCGATGAAGTCGGGCTTAATCTCTACTATCCGCATCGCGTGAAGGCACCATCCCGCGCCTGGCATCCCGAGACACCCTTTCATCCCGCCTGGTATTACGAACACTTTGAACTGCCGGGGCGGAGGATGAACCCTTCACGCGGCTGGGAAATTCAGCCTGAAATTATCTGGGATATGGCGCAGCGGATGCGCGATGAGTACGGCAATATCCCGTGGTTTGTGGCGGAAAGCGGTATGGGAATTGAGAACGAAGCGCAGTTCAAAAATGCCGACGGGGAGATTCAGGACGATTACCGCATCACGTTTATCAGCGAGCACCTGCATCAGGCGATACGCGCCAGTCAGGCGGGGATTAACTGTCAGGGCTACATGCTGTGGGCGTTTACCGACAATGTCTCGCCAATGAATGCCTTTAAAAATCGCTATGGTCTTATCGAAATCGACTTAGATAAGCAGCGTCAGCGCCGTATGAAGAAATCTGCCCACTGGTTCCGTACGCTGCGCGACACGCAGCAATTTACCCTGTGGCTTGATGATGAGCCGAAATAACGCGAGGAAACGAGCATGAAACGAATTGTTCTGGCCTGTGCTGCGGGCATGTCGACCTCAATGGTGGTGACGCGGATGGAAAAGGAGGCTGCCGCTCGCGGACTGGCATTTCAGATCTACGCCATTCCGGAGCAAAACCTGCGTGAAGAGCTGCAAAACTACGGCAACGAGGTGGTGGTCGTGCTGCTCGGGCCACAGGTGCGCTTCAAACTGGAAGAAAACAGAAAACTTACCGACAGCTATCAGTTGCCCATCGCGGTGATCGATACGGTTGCTTACGGCACGCTGAATGGTGCAAAGGTACTCGATCAGGCGCTGGCTTTGATACACTGAGCCCCAGTTTGCGAGCCAGCCTCTCCGGTTCGCGGGCATTGTCGCGCAGGGAACCGCGGCAATGCCGTTAGCGCATTGATTGCAAAGGGTGACAGTGTGGACAAAGCCGAAGCGCCGCAAGAAAAAAAGCAGTATCAGGAAATTGGTCAGCACCTGCGTCAGCAGATTTGTGACGGGCACTATCCGGTGGGATCGCGCCTGCCGCCTGAACGTCAGCTGGCTGAAACCTGGGGCGTCAGCCGGACCATCGTGCGTGAGGCATTATTGATGCTGGAGCTGGAAGGTACGGTGGATATCCGCCAGAGCTCCGGCGTCTATGTGATGCGTATTCCTTCCGCCAGTGATGATGAAGAAGAGGCCTTCTTCCGCAGCGACGTTGGCCCGTTTGAAATGCTACAGGCACGTCAGTTGCTGGAAAGCAATATTGCAGCCTTTGCCGCAAAAATGGCGACCAAAGCGGACATTGAAAATCTGCGTCGTACGCTGGAACAGGAGCAGCGTGCTATCGCCGCCAACGACAGCAGTCAGGACAACGACAAGTTGTTTCATCTGCTGCTGGCGGGTGCCAGTCAGAATCAGATGCTGCTCGATACCGTCACCAGTATCTGGCGACATCATGATAGCAGCCCGCTCTGGCAGCAACTGCGCCCGCAGTTTGAAACCCGCGCCTATCGCCTGAAGTGGCTCGGCGATCACCAGACTATCCTGGCCGCTCTGCGTCGGCGTGATGTGATGGGGGCCTGGCAATCCACCTGGCAGCACCTTGAGAACGTCAAGAATACGCTGCTGGAGCTTTCCGACGCCGATGCGCCTGACTTTGATGGCTACCTGTTTGATTCAGTCCCGATCTTTCAGGGGAAACTGATGTGATCGAGATTGTATCGCTCAGCGATGCCCCCCAATTTGCCGATCAGATCATCGACTGGCAGTGGCGCGCATTTGGTGAAGCCACCAGCCGGGCGTTCTTTGCCAGTGTGGTGAACAGCAGCCTTATCGGTGCTGATTTTCCGGTGACTTTCGTTGCCGTGGAGGCGGGCAGGGCAGTTGGCACGGTGGGATTCTGGCGCTGCGACCTGATCAGCCGTCAGGATCTTTTCCCCTGGCTGGCGGCGCTCTATGTTGATGAGTCGGTGCGCGTCAAAGGTGTCAGTGAGGCGCTGCAGCAGCATGTCATCGCCTATGCACAGGCACGGGGCTATCCACGGTTATGGTTATGGTCAACGTTTGGGGGCTACTACGAACGTTATGGCTGGCTGCCACAGGGCGAAGCGCTGGAGTATCCCGCTAAGCCGGTAAAACTCTATTATCGCGACCTGTAAGAGATGCCAGCCGCCATCGCGGCAGCTGGCAACAGAACGCTCAGGGAGCCGGATAGGTATAACGACGGTGGATCGCCTCAATGCCTTCCAGGATCTCTGCATTTAAGGTCAGATTGAAGCTGTCGATATTGATCTGCAACTGTTCAGGCGTGGTGGCGCCCAGCAGCGTGCTGGCCACAAACGGCTGCTGACGCACATAGGCGAGAGCCATCTGCGACGGGTCGATCTGATGCTGCTGAGCCAGTGCTACATATTCGGCAATCGCCTTTTGTGACTGCTCGCCGCTGTAGCGGGTAAAGCGGCTGAACAACGTGTTGCGTGCACCCGCAGGCTGCGCGCCATTCAGGTATTTGCCGCTCAGCGTTCCAAACGCCAGGCTGGAATACGCCAGCAGCTCTACGCCTTCATGCTGGCTGATTTCGGCCAGACCCACTTCAAAGCTGCGGTTCAGCAGGCTGTAAGGATTCTGAATGCTGATAATGCGCGGCAGTTCATGCTTCTCCGCCAGCTGCAGATAGCGCATCACGCCCCACGCGGTTTCGTTCGACACCCCGATATAGCGGATCTTACCGGCGCGCACCTGTTCGGTCAGCGCTTCCAGCGTCTCCAGCAGCGTCACCTGAGCGGTGGTTTCGCTGTACTGATAGCCGAGCTTGCCAAAATAGTTGGTCTGACGCTGTGGCCAGTGCAGCTGGTAGAGGTCAAGGTAGTCAGTATTCAGGCGTTTCAGGCTGGCATCGAGTGCTGCGCGGATGTTTTTACGGTCCAGTGCCATATCCGGGCGAATCGACGCATCATTGCCACGTGAAGGCCCGGCCACTTTACTGGCCAGAATGATTTTGTCGCGGCTGCCGCGCTGTTTAAGCCAGCTGCCAATATATTGTTCGGTCAGACCCTGGGTTTCCGGACGCGGGGGCACCGGATACATCTCGGCAGTATCAATAAAGTTGATGCCGGAACGGATAGCTAAATCCAGTTGAGCATGGGCGTCGGCTTCGCTGTTCTGTTCGCCAAACGTCATGGTGCCCAACCCCAGCTGACTCACTTCCAGCGTGCTGTGGGGAATACGATGATAGTGCATTGCCAGCTTCCTTTTCTTTATGGAATGGAATGTTGTGTCCTCAGGGACTATAGCGCGAGCAATGGCGGGGAAGGAAGGGGGAAAAGTCGGGGAAATCACCTGCCAGTCGGGAATCGGTGGCAGGTGATTAAATCGGGCACTTAACGTTCAATGATCGTAGAAACCTCATCGCTGTTAATCTGCACCATATGACCCGTCTGGTCAGTGTACTCCACCAGGCCGGTCTCTTTATCAATGCTCGGCTTGCCTTCGGTCATGATCATCCGGCCATCTTTGGTCGCCATGACATAATCAGAACTGCATCCACTTAAGAATGCGGCGGTTACCATCACCAGTGCTACTCCTGCCAACCCTTTCATCACGCCAAATCCTCACAAATGGTCAAGTGCAAACAGTGTAGTAATAAATGGTTTTGCCGGCGGGGTTAATCGTAGAAATCTGAAAATAACCGGGCGAGCAGGCTCGCCCTTGACTTTATCAGGCGTGCTTTTTCTTACTGCGCATCAGGTTAAGACACTCAACCGCCATTGAGAAGAACATAGCGAAATAAATGTAACCTTTTGGTACGTGGACCGCAAAACTCTCCAGAATCAGGGTGAAACCGACCAGAATCAGGAAAGAGAGAGCCAGCATTTTCACTGACGGATGGCGGTCAACAAACTCACCGATCGCGCGCGCAGCGAACATCATCATCAGCACGGCAATAACCACCGCCGCCATCATAATGAACAGATGATCGGAGAGGCCGATGGCCGTGATCACCGAGTCGAGGCTGAAAATAATGTCGAGCATCATGATCTGCACAATCGCACCCAGGAAGGAATGGACGCGGGTGTTGTGTTCGCCTTCGCTGCCTTCGATCGTTTCGTGGATCTCCATGCTCGATTTCCACAGAAGGAACAGTCCGCCGAACAGCAGAATCAGATCGCGCGCCGAGAACGCATGATCCATCAGCGTAAAGAGCGGGTTAGTCAGACGGGCTACCCACGCGATAGAAGCCAGCAGGCCAAGACGCATCAGCATCGCGCCCATCAGACCAATGCGACGCGCGCTGGCTTGCTGGTGTTTTGGCAGTTTAGCGACCACCAGCGACAGGAAAATGATGTTATCAATACCCAGCACCACCTCAAGGATGGTCAGGGTGCCCAGCGCCAGCCAGGCGTTGGGATCGGAAATCCACTCAAACATACCGACATTTAATCCTAAACGAAAAGTAAACGGCGATTATACGCATTCAATTCGCCGATCTCCCACAAAATTGCGACACATCAACGCGGGTGGCGACAATCAGAGGAGAAAATGACGCGCCAGCAGGGGCCCGGTGAAGCTTTTCTTCAGGTAGAAACCGCGCGGCAGCGTCATGATTGGCTGGCCCTGATCGCCGATTCCTTCTGTCAGCGCTTTGCTATTGGCGGCTTTGGGCCGGATTTGCAGCCAGGCACCATGTCGTGCGGTAATCTGCTCTACGCGACCCAGCACAATCATATCCATCAGCTCTTCCCAGTCCTGTCGCAGCATCTCATCTTCTTCCGCATCGGGGCTCCATAACAGCGGCGCGCCGACACGGCGTTCCCGCAGCGGAATCTCACGCCCGCCTTCAACCGGGATCCACAATACCCGCGCCAGCTTGTGGCGCACATGGCTGGTGAGCCAGGTCACGCCGCTGTTGCCGGTCAGAGGTGCCACGCAGACAAAGGTGGTTTCCAGCGGTTTACCCTGCGCATCAATCGGGATGGTTTTCAGTTCGATACCCAGATGGGCAAAGTCCTGCTCCGCTTTGCTGCCTGCGCTGGCACCAAGATGCCACTCCAGCAGCATGCCGACCCAGCCCTTGTCGCGTTTGAGATCCGCAGGCATGGGCAGACCGGCGCGCGCGGCCAGGGTTTCCAGGGTTAAACCGGCTAAATCCTGCGCGCGTGCCAGCAGGCTGGCTTCATCTTCAGGTGGTCCTGGCTGGTAACTCATGGTGAATACTCGCAATGATTAAAATTTGTACAACAGCAGGTGAGTCACGTTTCTCACATAAATAATCCGCGTCAGGGATCGATAATAACATGATAGATCGTGCTTTTTTTAGCGGATTGCACGCTCGCCGCCCCAGGTGCTTCAGGGTTATCCCAGCTTACCCGCAACAATGAACAGGATCTCCTGCCCGGTTATCCACAGAAAAATGGGATAACCACCGTCTGAGTGCGGTACTGGTTCCATTTACAGCCTTGACTTTTCACGATCTGGCCATAATTTCGCCGCTCTGGCCTAACCCTGAGCGATTATCTGTGGATAAAAAGCAGTGTGCTTATATTTTAAGCAATTGTCAGTTGCCATGAAAATATTCACTGTTTATAAAAGATTTACTGGTAAAGTTTTTGATTTAATATCATTAAAAATCAGATGGATGTGTTGTTGTTTCTTTTTGGCTCTTCAGCGCGCACGGAAAAGGTTATTCAGATAACTCCCGCGTTCTGCACAAAGCTATCCACAGAAAAGGTGAATAAGATCGATCTTTTTCTCGGTCATTGTTTATAACTTTGCCATTTTCTGTGAGTTATCCCGGCGCTGGTGGCTTAACCCCCCATGAATCCAGTGGTTTACCGCCTGTAAGGAGTGTGAAACAATCAGCTCATTCAAATTTTGCTTTGAGGTAGTCCGGTGATCGATGATGATGGCTACCGCCCGAATGTTGGTATCGTAATCTGTAACCGGCAGGGACAAGTGTTATGGGCCAGGCGCTTTGGACAGCACTCCTGGCAATTTCCTCAGGGAGGCATCAATCCCGGTGAAACCGCAGAACAGGCGATGTATCGCGAACTGTTCGAAGAAGTCGGATTACACCGGAAAGATGTTCGAATACTTGCTTCTACCCGTAACTGGTTACGTTACAAGTTGCCAAAACGTTTGGTGCGTTGGGACACAAAGCCGGTATGTATCGGCCAGAAACAAAAGTGGTTTCTTCTGCAGTTAATGTGTAATGACGCGGATATCAATGTGCAGCACAGCAGCACGCCCGAGTTCGATGGCTGGCGCTGGGTCAGTTTCTGGTATCCGGTGCGTCAGGTTGTCTCCTTTAAGCGCGACGTTTATCGTCGGGTGATGAAGGAATTCGCTGGCGTGGTGATGTCTATGCAGGAGAGTGCGGGGCAGCGAAATAATCCTGCCCATCGACGTAAGAGAGGATAGGCCACGCCCTTTATGCTCACTCAGTTGCGCGAAATTGTAGAAAAAGTGGCGAGTGCGCCGCGTCTCAATGAAGCACTCGACATCCTGGTTAATGAGATCTGTCTGGCGATGGATACGGAAGTCTGTTCCGTTTACCTCGCCGACCACGATCGTCACTGCTACTATCTGATGGCGACGCGCGGACTTAAAAAACCGCGTGGCCGCACCGTGACCCTGGCGTTTGACGAGGGGATCGTCGGTTTAGTAGGCCGTCTGGCCGAACCGATTAACCTTGCTGACGCCCAGAGTCATCCCAGCTTTAAATATATCCCCGCAGTGAAAGAGGAGCGCTACCGCTCCTTCCTCGGCGTGCCGATTATCAGCCGTCGCCAGTTACTGGGCGTGCTGGTGGTACAGCAGCGCGAGCACCGTCAGTTTGATGAAAGCGAAGAGTCGTTTCTGGTCACCCTTGCCACCCAGATGGCGGCATTGCTGTCGCAGTCGCAGATGGCCCAGCTGTTTGGTCAGTTCCGGCAGACGCGGGTGCGTGCAATTGCAGCTGCGCCTGGCGTGGCGGTGGCACCGGGCTGGGTGGATGAGACGCAGCCACTGCTCGATCAGGTTTCGGCTGCCTCAACGCTGGATGTTCATCGCGAACGTGAGCGTCTGTCGCTCGCCATGAGCGAAGCCACCAGTGAATTTCGTCGCTTCAGTAAACGCTTCAGCGCCAGCGCTCAGAAAGAGAGTGCGGCCATTTTTGACCTTTACTCTCACCTGTTAACCGATGCCCGCCTGAAAAAAGATCTGTTCGACGAGATCGAACGCGGATCGGTCGCCGAATGGGCAGTGAAACAGGTGATCGAGAAGTTTGCTGAACAGTTTGCCAGCCTGACGGACACCTACCTGCGTGAACGTGCAGGCGATCTGCGGGTGCTGGGTCAGCGCCTGCTGTTTCACCTTGACGATACGCTGGTCGGCACCAATGCCTGGCCGGAACGCTTTGTGCTGGTGGCCGATGAACTGACCGCCACCACCTTAGCTGAGCTGCCGCATGAGCGGCTGGCGGGCGTGGTGGTGCGTGACGGCGCAGCCAACTCCCATGCGGCGATTCTGACCCGCGCGATGGGGATCCCGACGGTCATGGGCGCTGACATCCAGCCTCATCAGCTCAACAAACGTTTGCTGATCGTCGACGGTTATCGCGGTGAGCTATTGATCGATCCCGAGCCGGTGCTGGTGCAGGAGTACCAGCGTTTGATCAGCGAAGAGAATGCGCTGAGCAAAATGGCGGAGGGCGTGGTCGATCAGCCCGGTGAGCTGAAAAGCGGCGAGCGTGTGCAGGTGATGCTGAATGCCGGCTTAAGCCCGGAGCATGAGCAGACGCTGGGCAACTGGGTGGATGGCATCGGTCTCTACCGCACCGAAATTCCGTTTATGCTGCAGAACGGCTTCCCGTCGGAAGAGGAGCAGGTGGCGCAGTATCAGGGCATGTTACAGCTGTTTCACAACAAGCCTGTGACGCTGCGTACCCTGGATGTAGGAGCAGATAAACAGCTACCCTACATGCCTATCAGTGAAGAGAATCCCTGTCTGGGCTGGCGCGGCATCCGCCTGACGCTTGACCAGCCGGAAATTTTCCTGGTGCAGGTGCGCGCGATGCTGCGTGCCAACGCCGCATCCGGCAACCTCAGTATTCTGCTGCCGATGATCAGCCATATCGATGAGATCGACGAAGCGAAAAAGCTGATCGATCGCGCAGGACGCGAAGTCGAAGAGATGCTGGGCTATACGATCCCCGCGCCGCGCATCGGCATCATGATTGAAGTGCCGTCGATGCTGTTTATGATCCCGCATCTGGCGTCACGGGTCGATTTTATCTCGGTTGGCACCAACGATCTGACCCAGTATCTGCTGGCGGTGGATCGCAACAACACCCGCGTGGCCAATCTCTACGACTCGCTGCATCCGGCGATGCTGCGTGCACTGAATACGATTGCGCAGGAAGCCCGTCTGGCCAATCTGGAATTGTGCCTGTGTGGTGAAATGGCCGGCGATCCAATGTGCGTGGCGCTGCTGGTCGGGCTGGGGTATCACCATCTCAGCATGAACGGCAAAAACGTACCGCGGGTGAAATACCTGCTGCGCCATCTGGATCACGAAGAAGCACAGCAGCTCAGCGAGCAGGGGATGAATGCTCATACCGCCACCGAAGTTCGTCATCTGGTCTCGACCTTTATGGAGCGTCGCGGGCTGGGCGGTTTAATCCGAGGCGGTCGCTAAGCGCCACTTCAGGCTATTTTATTTGCCATTTTGGCCCCGGGCAGTGCTCACACAGGCTGCTTTAGCAACCTGAACGCCCGTCAGGGCGGCCCTGAAGGGGCGAGCACAGCGAGTAATCCTCACGTACTACGTGTACGCTCCGGTTGTTGCGCGCTGTCCGTGACCAGACTGGCTGCAACAATGTACGCCTGACGGGTCAGACTCTGGGCGTTATCCGCGTTTACATTTGCGGGACAATTCACAAAACCGGCTGTGCTATGATGCGCAGCCTTAATTTATGTGCCTGACAACGCCCCTTTTCAGGGTTGAAAAATAGACGGTGAATGATGAATAACGGCTATATTGCATTTCCGCAGTTCGATCCGGTGATCTTCTCGATTGGACCGGTTTCGCTTCACTGGTACGGTCTGATGTATCTGGTGGGCTTTGTTTTCGCCATGTGGCTGGCTGTCCGCCGCGCCAATCAGCCGGGCAGCGGCTGGAAAAAAGAGGAAGTGGAGAACCTGCTTTATGCCGGTTTCCTGGGGGTCTTCCTGGGTGGACGCATCGGCTATGTGCTGTTCTACAACTTACCGCTGTTCCTGGAAAATCCACTTTATCTGTTTAAAGTCTGGGATGGCGGCATGTCGTTCCACGGTGGCCTCATCGGGGTGATTGTCGTCATGCTGGTCTTTGCCCGCCGCACCCGACGTAATTTCTTCCAGGTGGCTGATTTCATTGCGCCGCTGATCCCGTTCGGTCTGGGGGCCGGTCGTCTCGGCAACTTCATTAACGGTGAGCTCTGGGGTCGTGTCGATCCGGGCTTCCGCTATGCCATGCTGTTCCCTGGCTCCCGCAGCGAAGATGTCGCGCTGGCCGCCACTAATCCGCAATATCAGGAACTGCTCAACACCTACGGCGTGCTGCCGCGTCATGCTTCGCAGCTCTATGAACTGGCGCTGGAAGGCGTAGTGCTGTTCATCATCCTGAATCTGTTTATTCGTAAGCCACGCCCGATGGGCAGCGTCTCTGGCCTGTTCCTGATTGGCTATGGCGCCTTCCGTATTATCGTTGAGTTCTTCCGCCAGCCGGATGCCCAGCTTGGCCTGTTTGAAGGCGGAATCAGTATGGGACAGATCCTCTCTGTGCCGATGATTATTGCCGGTATTATTATGATGATCTGGGCGTATCGTCGTCGCCCGCAGCCACAATTTCGCGAGGAAAAATGAAACAGTATCTGGATTTAATGCAACATGTGCTGCACGAAGGCACGCCAAAAGCTGACCGTACCGGCACCGGTACGCTTTCAATTTTTGGTCACCAGATGCGTTTCAATCTGCAGGATGGTTTTCCGCTGGTCACCACCAAGAAATGTCATATCCGCTCGATTATTCATGAGCTGCTGTGGTTTCTGAAAGGCGATACCAACATCGGTTATCTCAAAGAAAACAACGTCTCCATCTGGAATGAGTGGGCGGATGAGAATGGCGATCTCGGCCCGGTGTATGGCAAACAGTGGCGCAGCTGGGGAACGGCCAGCGGCCAGGAGATTGACCAGTTAAGCCAGGTGATGGAGCAGCTGAAGCGCGATCCCGACTCACGCCGGATTATCGTTTCTGCCTGGAATGTCGGCGAGCTGAGCGAGATGGCGCTGGCCCCTTGCCACGCGTTCTTCCAGTTCTACGTGGCGGACGGCAAACTCTCCTGCCAGCTCTATCAGCGCTCGTGCGACATCTTCCTGGGCCTGCCATTTAACATCGCCAGCTATGCGCTGCTGGTACATATGGTGGCGCAGCAGTGCGATCTGCAGGTGGGTGACTTCGTCTGGACCGGCGGTGATACCCACCTCTACAGTAATCATCTGGAGCAGGCGCGCCTGCAGCTGACCCGCGAACCGCGTCCGCTGCCATCACTTGTTATCAAACGCAAACCGGCGTCGCTGTTTGACTATCAGTTCGAAGATTTTGAGATTGAAGGCTACGATCCGCATCCCGCGATCAAAGCCCCTGTCGCCATCTGATTCGCGATAAAAGATAACGCCCTGGCTTCATCGCCGGGGCTTTTTTTTGCCCGCAAACCGGTAAATCTGCGGCAACGCTCGCACGCTTCTGCCAAATCATGCTGTTGGGGACGCTTCTCTGCGACGTACTTTCCAGCCTGCCAAACCGCACCTTGTTTCATCTGTTCATCACCCGCACTCTGACGCTATGAAAACAGCACACTTACGCGGTTTTACCCTGCCGGAACTGCTGCTGGTGATGGTGATTGCCGGCATGCTGAGCGTTGCCGCGCTGCATGGCTGGCAGCGCTGGCAACAGCGGCAGCAACTGCGCGACAGCGCTCAGCAACTACAGGGATTTCTGCTTCGGCTGCGTGCCCAGGCCAACCGGCAAAATAGCGACCTGATTTTATGGTTACGGCCTGGCGATCCCTGGTGCATCGGTGCCGGAAGCCTCCCCGTTGCAGGCTGTGATAGCCGAAAACGGCTGCAATTCGTGGCGCCGCACGCTGGCGTTGCGCTCTATGGCATTCGGGGTGAACCGGGCTTCTATGGCCGACGTAATGTGGCCCGGGCGGGCAGCATTGAGCTGGGTAACAGCGCCGGACGAATGCGGCTGATTATCTCGGCAAGAGCCCGTATTCGCCTCTGCATGACGGATGAGGAGACGTGCCGTTGAAAATGGCCGGATTCAGCCTGCTGGAGATGCTGATCGCCCTGGCAATCAGCGCCGTCGTGATGTTAAGTGCTGGCCGTTTTCTGCCGCTGCTGCTGGCAGAGAACGCCGGCGTGATGCAACGGGCGCAGCTGCGTCAGGAGTTACAGCAGATGATGGCGACGCTGGAAAAAGCGGTGCGGCGTGCCGGTTATTGTCACGGTGAGTGTGGCAGTGGGGCGCTGCAAATCAGAGAGAACTGCCTGCTGCTGCGCTGGGATGAGAACAGCAACGGTAAATGGGAAGGGGTGAGCCATGCAGAGAGTGACTATTACGGTTATCGCCTGCGACAACAGCAGCTTGAGATGCAGCGAGGTGTTGACCAGTGTCAGTCAGCGGGCTGGGAGCGGCTCTCCGATCCCGCGTTTATGACGCTGGAGCAGTTCAGCGTCAGCCAGCAGGGCACGCAGGTCAGGATAGTGCTGCAGGCACGGGCCGGACGCTGGCTTGAAACGGTGGAGAGCTGGGTTGAGGCAGGGAACCTGTGAAGCAGCGAGGCAGCAGCGCTCTGGGCATGGTGTTGATGATTATGGTCATCGGCAGCTTCACGCTGCATGCCAGCCGTATGATGTCTGAGCAGGGAATGCGACTGCTGGCGGATGAGCAGCAGTTTATTCAGGGTTTCTGGCGGGCGCAGTCTGCGCTGCAGTGGGGCTTCTCCCTGAGCTGGTCAGCCAGTGAGGCGGCCAGCTGCCAGCAGGATGATCGCCAGGGCTGGCGCAGCTGTTTACAACGAGGTGAAAAGGATGAAGGTCTGCTTAAAGGGGAGGCCAGCGGCAGTGGTATGGCGGTCTGGCAGTGGGTGCGGTTACGGGGCAATCAGATTACCGCGTTGCCGCACGGCTGGATCGACTACTGCCCGCTTACGCCCCCGCTCACCTGCCAGTAAGCGCGGTGGATTCAGCCTGCCGGAAGTGTTGTTTGCTCTGCTGTTAATGGCATTAAGCAGCAGCACACTGTTGCACTATCATCGCGCACTGGCACTGGGATTCAGCCAGCAGTGGTATCAGCGTGAGGCATGGCGGGTGGCTGAGCAGCAACTGATGGGACATGAGAGTCCCGGCTGGACTTCAATACTGCAACAGCAGAGCGGTCCTTCAGGCTGCACTCTGGATCGGGCTGACGTGACGGGACCTTATCAGCGCCGTGCCACCCTGACGCGGCTGCGATGTTAACTCTTCCCGGTCGCCCTTTTGATGGGTTTCAACCGCGATACGCGGTAAAGTGACAGAGCCGCAATACCGCAGTCACGTTCTGAGTTATCACAGGAGTTTTCATGTTTCACGTTTATCACTCAAATCAGCTTGATGTGCTGAAGATTCTGGCGGCTGCGGTGATTAAACATGACCCTCTTGATGATCCTTTCGCCTCAGAAATGGTGCTGGTGCAGAGTCCGGGTATGGCGCAGTGGCTGCAGATGGAGCTGGCGCAAACCTTTGGAATTGCTGCCAATATCGAATTCCCGCTGCCTGCCAGTTTTATCTGGGAGATGTTCGTCCGCGTACTGCCCGATATCCCGGTAGAGAGTGCTTTCAGTAAGGCCAGCATGGGCTGGAAGCTGATGCACCGGCTGCCGGAGATGCTGAAGCATGAAGAGTTTACCTCTTTACGCCACTATCTCCATGACGACGGCGACAAGCGTAAACTGTTTCAGCTCAGCTCCCGCGTGGCCGATCTGTTCGACCAGTATCTGGTCTATCGTGCCGACTGGCTCAACAGCTGGGAGCGTGGCGAAACCATTGAGGGGCTGGGCGAGGCGCAGCGCTGGCAGGCCGCCCTGTGGCGCGATCTGGTGAGTTATACCCAGGCCCTGCGCCAGCCTGAATGGCACCGTGCCAACCTCTATGCGCGATTTATCCAGACGCTGGATCAGGCGAAAAGCACGCCGGAAAATCTGCCCAAACGGGTCTTTATCTGTGGCATCTCTGCGCTGCCGCCGGTCTATCTGCAGGCGTTGCAGGCGCTGGGACGTCACATCGACATCCATCTGCTGTTCACCAATCCCTGCCGCGATTACTGGGGCGATATTCAGGATTATGCGTTTCTGGCGAAACTACAAAGTCGTCAGCGCCGCCGCCATGGTGCTGATGAATCACGCGGACTCTTCCGGGATGCTGAGCAGGCACCGGCGCTGTTTAACGACGCCGGTGAACAGCAACTGACCAACCCTTTACTCGCCTCCTGGGGCAAGCTGGGACGTGACAACCTGTTTCTGCTCAGTCAGATGGAGTCAAACGACGACATCGATGCTTTTGTCGATGTGGAGCCGGACAACCTGCTGCACTGTATGCAGCACGATCTTCTCAATCTGCAGGATAACGCCATCATCGGACTGAATGCGGCGGAACTGGCACACAGCGATCAGAAGCGCTGCCTTGACCCGGAGGACCGATCAATTGCGGTGCAGGTCTGCCACAGTGCCCAGCGCGAAGTTGAAGTGTTGCAGGATCATCTGCTGGCGATGATGGAGGCCGATCCGACGCTGAAAGCACGTGACATTATCGTCATGGTGGCGGATATCGACGCCTACGCCCCTTTTATTCAGGCGGTGTTCGCCAATGCACCTGCCGATCGCTATCTGCCGTTTGCGATTTCAGATCGCCGTGCCAGTCAGGCTCATCCGGCCATTGTGGCGTTTTTGCATCTGCTGGCACTGCCGGACAGCCGTTTTGTCTCGGAGGATGTGCTGGCGCTGCTCGATGTCCCGGCGCTCGCTTCCCACTTCGCCATTGATGAAAGCGGCCTGCGTTTACTGCGGCGCTGGGTCAGCGAATCGGGTGTACGCTGGGGGCTGGATGATGCCAGCGTAGAAGCCCTGTCACTTCCGGTTACCGGCCAGCACACCTGGCGCTTTGGCCTGCAGCGTATGCTGCTGGGTTATGCGATGGAGAGCCACAACGGTGACTGGGAAGGAATTCTGCCTTATGACGAGTCGGGTGGTCTGGTGGGAGAGCTGGCAGGACATCTGGCTGAGCTGCTCTCCCGGCTTAATCACTGGCGGCAGCTGCTTGCCGAACCCCGGTCACTGGCGGCCTGGCTGCCCATGTGCCGGGAACTGCTCAATGCCTTTTTCAGCCCCGATGCAGAAACCGAGGCCGCCTTGCTGCTGGTGGAAGAGCAGTGGCAGCAATTGATTGAATATGGCATGGATGCGCGGTTTGAAGAGGCGATTCCGGTGGCGCTGTTGCGCGATGATCTGCGCAGCCGGCTTGATCAACAGCGTATCAGTCAGCGTTTCCTGGCGGGGCAGATTAACTTCTGTACCCTGATGCCGATGCGCTCCATTCCTTTTCAGCTGGTCTGTTTGCTGGGCATGAACGACGGCGTCTATCCACGGACCTTAGCGCCGTTAGGTTTTGATCTGATGCAGCAGCAGTCCCGCAAAGGCGATCGCAGTCGCCGCGATGATGACCGCTATCTCTTCCTGGAGGCGATGATTTCGGCGCAGCAGCAGCTCTATATCAGTTATATCGGCCGGGCGATTCAGGATAATACGGAACGCTACCCCTCGGTGCTGGTCACAGAACTGCTGGATTACATTGGACAGAGTTTTTATCTGGACGGTGATGGCCATCTTGAACTGGATGAGAGTGCCGAACGAGTGCGGATGCACCTGCAGCACCTGCACAGCCGGATGCCGTTTGCTGCCGAAAACTTCCAGCCTGCTGCCAGACTGCAAAGTTTCGCCCGTGAGTGGTTGCCTGCCGCGCGGGGTGCGGGGCAGCCCCAGCCCGATTTTGTGCAGCCACTGGAGGCGCCGTTAATTGATGCGCTCACGCTGGAGGCGTTCCTGCGCTTCTGGCGACATCCGGTCCGTGCCTGGTTCCACCAGCGGCTTGGCGTGAGTTTCTGGCTGGAGGAGAACGAACTGCCCGACAGCGAGCCGTTTGCGCTCGACAACCTTGAGCGTTATCAGATCAACGCGCAGTTGCTGAATGCCCTGGTCGAAGGCGAGGATACTCAGCGGCTTTATGCGCACCATCGTGCGGCCGGTAATCTGCCTTATGGCGCGTTTGGTGAGCTGTTCTGGCAGGCGCAGCGCGATGAGATGCAGGAAGTGGCGGCAGAAGTGGTCACCCAGCGCAGCGACGGCGAGAGCTGGGAAGTGAATCTGCAACTGGAGCAGGTCAGCTTAACCGGGTGGCTGACGCAGGTTCAGAGTGATGGATTGCTGCGCTGGCGGCCTGGCGTACTCAACATGAACGACGGACTGCTACTCTGGCTGGAACATCTGGTCTACTGCGCGCTGGGCGGCACCGGCAGCAGCCGGATGTTTGGCCGGCAGCAGAGCCGCTGGTGCTTCCTTGCCGTGCCGCAGGCAGAGGCGATTGCTGCGCTGAATGAGTATGTCACGGGGTATCTCGCGGGTATGCGTCAGCCGCTGATGCTGCTTAATAAAAGTGGCGGCGCATGGCTGACCGCCAGCTACGACAAAAAAAGTCAGCAGTTACTGACTGATGAGGCAACCCAGCTTAAGGCGCGTAATCGCCTGCTGACGGCCTGGTCAGGCAACTATCAGCTTGAGGGTGAAGGCAGCGATCCCTATCTGCAACGTCTTTGCCGGGTGCTGGATGAGCCACAACTACAGCAGATAACTGAGGCGGCACAGCGCTGGTATTTACCGGTGCTGGCTGCACATCAGGATGATGAATAGCCGATCAGAAGGCGTTTTTGCTGACTGACTCATTACACAGAAATTTTGCTCTGCTTTGAGCCGCCGCGTCCGACATTGGCGGTTTATCGGGAAACGAGAGGGGTTTACATGCGGGTACACGCACGCTGGATAGCGGCGCTAATGTTAAGCCTGGTGGCTTGCACAGCGCCGGCGCAGGCATCATCAGGCTGGCAGCCGGTTAACGACACTATTCGCAAAAGTGAACAGGATCCCCGCCACTATCAGGCTATCCGGCTTGATAATGGGATGACGGTATTACTGGTTTCCGATCCTGTGGCACCGAAATCGCTGGCGGCGCTGACGCTGCCGATAGGATCGCTGGACGATCCCGATCAGCAGGCGGGACTGGCGCACTACCTTGAGCATATGGTGCTGATGGGTTCAAAGCACTACCCGCAGCCCGACAACCTGGCTGAATTCCTGAAAAAGCATGGCGGCAGCCACAACGCCAGCACAGCCTCCTACCGCACCGCCTTTTATCTGGAAGTGGAAAATGACGCGCTGGAACCGGCAGTTGATCGCCTGGCGGATGCGGTGGCTGAGCCGCTGCTGGATCCGGTTAACGCTGACCGCGAGCGCCACGCCGTGAATGCCGAGCTGACCATGGCGCGCTCGCGCGATGGCCTGCGTATGGCCCAGGTCGGCGCAGAAACCCTGAACCCGGCGCATCCGGCGTCACGTTTCTCGGGCGGCAATCTTGAGACCCTTAAAGATAAGCCAGGCAGCAAACTGCACCAGGCGCTGCAGGACTTTTATCATACGCATTACTCTGCCAATCTGATGAAAGCGGTGATCTACAGCAACAAACCGCTGCCGGAGATGGCGTCGATTGCGGCTAAAACCTTTGGCCGCGTGCAAAATCATGACGCCAGCGTGCCGGAGATTACGGAGCCGGTGGTGACCGATGCGCAGCAGGGCATCATCATTCATTACGTTCCGGCCCAGCCGCGCAAGCAGCTCAAAATTGAATTCCGCATTGCCAACAACAGCGATCGGTTCCGCAGTAAAACCGACACGCTGATCAGCTATTTAATCAGTAACCGCAGCAAAAACACGCTGACTGACTGGCTGCAAAAACAGGGACTGGCCGACGGGGTGAATGCGGGTGCTGACCCAATGACCGAGCGTAACAGCGGCGTGTTTGCGATTACCGCGTCACTGACTGATAAAGGGCTGGCGCAGCGCGATCAGGTCGTGGCGGCGATATTCAGCTACATCAATCTTCTGCGTCAGCAGGGGGATGATAAGCGCTATTTCGATGAAGTTTCGCATGTGCTGGCGCTCGACTTCCGCTATCCCTCAATTACCCGCGATATGGATTACATTGAATGGCTGGCCGACACCATGCTGCGCGTACCGGTTGAACATACGCTGGATGCACCTTATCTGGCGGATCAGTACGATGCCGCCGCGATTAATGCCCGGCTGGAAGAGATGACCCCGCAGCATGCGCGTATCTGGTACATCAGCCCGCAGGAGCCGCACAACAAAAAAGCCTATTTTGTGGATGCGCCTTATCAGGTTGAGAAGATCACCCCACAAACCTTTGCAGACTGGCAGCAGCGCGCCAGCCAGATTACGCTGGCGATGCCCGTGCTGAACCCCTATATCCCGGACGACTTTACCCTGCTGCCGTCAGACGGCAAAACGTATCAGCATCCGGTGAGACTGGATAACCAGGACGATATGCGCATTTACTGGATGCCGAGCCGTTATTACGCCAGCGAGCCAAAAGCGGCGATCACCCTGGCGTTACGCAATAAGCACACCATCAGTGATGCCCGTCAGCAGGTGCTGTTTGGCCTGAATGACTACCTTTCCAGCCTGGCGCTGGACGAGCTTAATTCACAGGCTTCAGTGGGCGGCATCAGCTTCTCAACGGGTGAAGATGAAGGGCTGGTATTCAGCGCCAACGGCTTCACTCAGCGTCTGCCGACCCTGCTGAAGAAACTGGTGGAAGGTTACGCCACTTTCCAGCCGACAGAACAGCAGCTGGAGCAGGCTAAATCCTGGTATCTCGAGCGGCTGGACGCGGCGGAAAAGGGCAAAGCGTTTGAACAGGCGATTCAGCCGATGCAACTGCTGTCGCAGCTGCCATATACCCAGCGCGAGGCTCGCCGCAAGCTGGTAAGCACACTCTCACTTAAGGATGTTACTGACTATCGCGATACGCTGTTCCGCGACGCGACGCCGGAGATGCTGGTAGTAGGCAACCTCAGTGCTGACAGCGTGACGCAGCTGGGGCATGAGCTCAAACAGCAGATGCAGAGTCATGCGATCCGCGACTGGCACAGCCAGTATGTCTCGATTAAAAAACCGCTGAAAGCCAACCTGCAACAAAAAGGCAGCAGCACCGACTCCGCCCTTGCCGCGCTCTATGTTCCACTGGGATACAGTGAATATCAGAGCATGGCGCACAGCTCCATGCTGAGCCAGATTGTGCAGCCGTGGTTCTACAATCAGCTGCGGACCAAAGAGCAGCTCGGCTACGCGGTGTTTGCCTTCCAGATGCCTGTGGGTCGCCAGTGGGGGATCGGCTTCCTGCTGCAAAGTAACAGCAAACAACCGGGCTGGCTGTTGCAGCGCTATCAGGCCTTCTACCCGCAGGCGGAAAAACGTCTGCGCAGTATGAGCCAGGCAGACTTTGCCCAGTATCAGCAGGCGATGATCAATGATTTGCAGCAGCGTCCTCAGACGCTCTTTGAGGAAGCGGATCGCTTTAGCCGCGACTTTGATCGGCAGAATGATCAATTTGATACCCGGCAAAAAATGACAGAGCAGGTTCAGCGGTTAACCCCGGCCAGCCTGGCAGACTTTTTCCGGCAGGCCGTGATCGAACATAAGGGCATGGTGATGACTTCGCAGATTGCGGGCACCGGCAATGGCAAAGTTGAGTTTGCTCGTCAGCCTGGCTGGAAAACCTGGAGTGAAGTGGCACAACTGCAGCAGTCGCTGCCGGTAAAGAGTGAGACCCAATGACGCAGTTACCTCCCGTATCGCTGAATCCTTTAACGCTGCCGCTCAGAGGCGAGCGGCTGATTGAGGCGTCAGCGGGCACCGGAAAAACCTTTACCATTGGTCTGCTCTATCTGCGCCTGCTGCTGGGGCTGGGCGGTGAAAACGCCTACAGCCGGCCGCTCTCAGTCGAAGAAATTTTAGTCGTGACCTTTACCGAGGCCGCGACCGCCGAATTGCGCGGGCGCATCCGCGAGAATATTCATCAGCTACGTCTGGCCTGTATCCGCGGCAAAAGCAGCAATCCGATGCACCAGTTACTGCTGGAGCAGATGCCGGATCTGAGTCAGGCCGCCGCGCAGCTGCTGGCTGCCGAGCGGCAGATGGATGAAGCTGCCATTTTCACCATTCACGGCTTCTGTCAGCGGATGCTGAATCTCAATGCCTTTGAGTCGGGCATGCTGTTCGAGCAGGAGTTGATTGAAGATGAGCAGGCGCTGCTGAAGCAGTCGACCGCCGATTTCTGGCGTCGTCAGTGCTATCCACTGAGTCTGGATGTGGCGCGGGTCATCGCCGCAGAGTGGAGCGGGCCGGACAGTCTGCTGACCACGCTGCGCCCCTGGCTACAGGGGGAGTCGCCGGGGCTGAAACGTCCGCCTGCCGCCGATGAGACGCTGGCATCACGCCACGCCCGCAATCTGGCGCGCATCGAGGCCATCAAGCAGCAGTGGCAGGCGCTCAGCGCCGATGTTGAGGGCATTATCACTGCATCTGGCGTTGATAAGCGCAGCTACAGCAGTAAACATCTGCCCAACTGGGTCGCCCGCGTCACGCAGTGGGCCAGCAGCGACACGCTGGATTATCAGCTGCCCAAAGAGCTGGAGCGCTTTGGACAGCAGGTGCTGGAGGAGAAAACTAAAAAGGGTGAAGCGCCGCGTCATTCGCTGTTTGAGGCAATCGATCAGTTTCTGGCAGAACCGCTGTCGCTGCGGGATGTCATCATTGCGCAGGCGCTGACCGATGTACGCGCCACGGTGCAGCGCGAGAAACGGTTGCGTGCGCTGTTAGGCTTCGACGATCTGCTCAGTAAACTGGATGAAGCGCTGCAGCAGCCAGGTGGCGTTTTGCTGGCAGAAACCATCCGGGCGCGTTACCCGGTGGCCCTGATTGATGAATTCCAGGATACCGATCCGCAGCAATACCGCATCTTCCGCACGCTCTATATTAATCAGCCTGAACAGGCACTGTTTCTGATCGGCGATCCCAAGCAGGCGATCTATGCGTTTCGCGGTGCGGATATTTTTACCTATCTGCGGGCCAGAAACGAAGTCAGCGCTCACTACACGCTCGATACCAACTGGCGTTCATCACCTGAGATGGTCGGGAGCGTCAACCGCCTCTTTTCTCAGCTCGATTCGCCTTTTCTGTTCTCGGCGATCCCCTTTCAGCCAGTTAAGCCTGCTGCGCCCAATCAGTCGCTGAAACTGATTTTTGACGAGCAGCAGCAACCGGCTTTACGGTTCTGGCTGCAGCCTGGCGAGGGCGTGGGTAACAGCGATTACCAGCAGTTTATGGCACAGCAGTGTGCGGCCGATATCAGCCGCTGGCTGGTGGCCGGACAGCAGGGGAGGGCCCGCCTGGGCAAAGGCGAGGTGCTGCAGCCGGTGCGGGCTTCCGATATCACCGTGCTGGTGCGCAGTCGTAATGAGGCCGGTTTAATCCGCGACGCGCTGAATGCGCTGTCGATTCCTTCGGTCTATCTCTCCAGCCGGGACAGCGTCTACACCACGCCGGAAGCGCGCGAACTGCTCTGGTTACTGCAGGCGATACAGGCACCTGAGCAGGAACGTCTGCTGCGCAGCGCGCTGGCGACCTCTATTTTTGCTATTGATGCAGCAACGCTCGACGCGCTGACACAGAATGAACGCGAGTGGGATGCGCTGGTGGAGCAGTTTGCCGTCTGGCAGCAGCTCTGGCATCAGCGCGGCGTGTTACCGATGCTGCGTGACGTGATGATCAAGCGGCAGCTGGCAGAGAATATGCTGGCCTCGGAGAACGGTGAACGTCGCCTGACTGACCTGATGCATCTGGGTGAACTGCTGCAGGAGGCTTCGGTGCAGCTGGAGAGTCCGCACGCCCTGGTGCGCTTCCTGGCGCAGCAGATTGCCCGGCCAAACAGCCAGGCCTCCAGCCAGCAGCTTCGTCTGGAAAGCGACCGCCATCTGGTACAGATCATCACCATCCATAAATCGAAAGGACTGCAATATCCGCTTGTCTGGCTGCCATTTGCTGCCGGGTTCCGCGAGGCGGCCAGCGCGCTTTATCACGATCGCGACACGTTCACGGCACTGCTGGATGTGCAGGGTGATGCACAAAGTCTGGCGCTGGCCGAAGAGGAGCGCCTGGCGGAGGATCTGCGTCTGCTCTACGTGGCGCTGACCCGTTCGGTCTATCACTGCAGCGTCGGCATTGCGCCACTGATCAAAGGCACCCGCAAAAAAGAGGGCGAAAGCGATCTGCACAAGAGCGCGCTGGGCTACCTGGTGCAGCAGGGTGAGGCGGCGGATGCGCAGCAGCTCAGTCAGCGACTGAATGCGTTAACCGGTGAAGGGATTGCGCTGGTTGAAGAGGCTCTGCTGCCGGGAGAAATGTGGCAGGATGCGCAGCAGGGCGATGAGGTTTTAAGCAGTCGCGACATTACGCGCGCGCTGGCTGACGTCTGGCGGGTAACCAGTTATTCAGGCCTGCAACAGCATCACAGCTCGCCGCTGCTGGATGCGATGCCCAATTTTGATATTGATGCAGCGGGCGAAGAAGAGAAGGGTGAAGAGGCTGCATTGACACCCCACCACTTTCCGCGCGGAGCGGCACCCGGTACGTTTTTGCACGGTCTGTTTGAGTCGATCGACTTTACCGAACCGCCGGACAGCGTCTGGCTGGAAGATCAGCTGCAGCATAATGGCTATCCGCTGACCTGGTTGCCGGTTCTGGAACAGTGGATTGACCGGGTCTTACATACGCCGCTCAATGCTGAGGGGCTGACGCTGTCGGCGATAAAAAGCAGCGAACGCCTGATTGAGATGGAGTTCTATCTGCCGATCAACAATCTGCTGACTGCGGCGGATCTTGACGCTCTGCTACGCCGGCACGACAGCCTCTCTCAGCAGGCCGCCCCCCTGGATTTTCGTCAGGTGCGGGGCATGCTGAAGGGCTTTATCGATCTGGTCTTCCGCTGGCAGGGAAAATATTATCTGCTCGACTACAAATCGAACTGGCTGGGGGATAGCCACGCCGCTTACACGCCAGAGGCGATGGCGCAGGCGATGATCGGCCACCGCTACGATTTGCAATATCAGCTCTATACGCTGGCGCTGCATCGCTATCTGCAGCATCGTTTGCCGGACTACGACTATCAGCGTCATTTTGGTGGGGTGTTTTATCTGTTTTTGCGCGGGATGGATGGCAGCTCGCCGGACAACGGCATTTTCGCCACCCGACCTGCTGAAGCCTTTGTGGAAGAAATTGATGCACTGTTTGGTGAAACCGGGGAGATGTTATGAGTGACATGCTGAGTCTGCTGCTGCAGGCGGTAGAGAAGCGTCTCCTGCGACCGCTGGATATACAGTTTGCCCAACTGGTGGCCCCGGAATCACAGCCTGGGCTGCTGCTCGCTGCGGCCTGCGTCAGCGCTGACGCGGGTGAGGGGCACGTCTGTTTACCGCTGAGCAACCTCTGCGAAGCGAATCTGTTCGCTGGTCGCCAGCCTGCGCTGGCTCAGGCGATCTGGCACGCCGCTGGTGCGCCGGAAGACTGGACAGCACGCTTTGCTGACTGGTCGGCTGTCAGTGATGGCAGCCTGGTTACGCCGCTGGTGCTGAGCAACCAGCGTTTATATCTGCATCGGCTGTGGCAAAGCGAAGGCCGGGTCGCCGACTTCTTCGCTGCGCAGGAAGTAAAAACTGCGTTTGATATGCATGCTGCAGGCGACGTGCTGAACAGCCTGTTTGACGACCAGCCGGAGAACTGGCAGAAAATTGCGGCGGCCGTGGCGCTGACCCGCAAGACTGCGGTTATTTCCGGCGGGCCGGGTACCGGTAAAACCACCACAGTGGCGAAACTCCTCGCAGCCCTGATTCGCCTGAATCCCGGTGCACTGCGGATTCAGCTGGCGGCACCGACCGGCAAAGCCGCCGCGCGACTGACCGAGTCACTGGGCAGCGCACTGCAGGATCTGCCTGTAAGCGACGAAGAACGCCGGCGTTTTCCAGCCGAAGCCACCACGCTGCATCGCCTGCTGGGCGCACAGCCCGACACCCAGCGGCTGCGCTACCATGCCGGTAACCCACTGCATCTTGATGTGCTGGTGGTTGATGAAGCGTCGATGGTCGATCTCTCAATGATGGCAAAACTGATCGCCGCGCTGCCTGCCCATGCCCGCGTCGTGTTTCTGGGCGATCGCGATCAGCTGGCCTCGGTTGAAGCCGGTGCGGTGCTGGGCGACATCTGCCGCTGCACCGAAAGCGGCTACAGCCTGGCGCGTGCTGAACAGCTCGCGCTGCTGACCGGCTGCACACTGCAGGGCAGTGACGATGTGCAGGCACCCGCAGTCCGCGACAGTATCTGTCTGTTGCAGAAGAGTTATCGTTTTGATGACTCATCTGGCATCGGCCAGCTGGCAAAAGCGATCAATCGTGGCGATGCAGAGCAAGTCAGGGCGGTGTTTGCAGCGGCTTATGAGGATATCAGTTACCAGCCGTTAAACAGCGCTGACGCTTATCAGGCGATGCTGGATGAGGTAGCCCAGGGTTATCAGCCCTTCCTGCAGCTCATCAGACAGCAGGCGCCGCCCGCAGAGGTGATTGCCGCTTTTGGCCGTTATCAGTTGCTGTGTGCATTACGTGACGGGCCATTTGGCGTGCAGGGTCTGAACCAGCGTATTGAGCAGCGACTGATGCAGCTGCAGCGCATCCGTCGTCCTGGCATGGGCAGCCGCTGGTATGAAGGGCGTCCGGTGATGATCATCCGAAATGACAGCGCGCTCGGCCTGTTTAATGGCGATATCGGCATGACGATGCGCGATGAAGAGGGCAACCTGAAGGTCTTTTTCCCGCTGCCGGATGGATCGATCAAGGCGATTCAACCAAGCCGGTTACCCTCACATGAAACGGCCTGGGCGATGACGGTGCACAAATCACAGGGCTCGGAGTTTGATCATACCGCGCTGGTGATGCCCACGCAGTTTCTGCCGGTGCTGACCCGTGAACTGGTCTATACCGCGATTACACGTGCACGGCGGCAACTGACCATCTACAGCGAACCCGGCGTATTTCAGCGTGCCGTGCAGCTGCAAACGCAGCGACGCAGCGGTCTGGTGGAGCGACTAGGGGAATCTGGCTGAGAAGAGAGGGGACAGACCACGCGGGGGGCCTGTCCCTTACGGATTGAATCAGGTGAGATCGGCCATCAACACTTTTGAACGGCGCTGATAGTTATACATCTCTTTTTTACTCTCGGGCAGCGACTCAATATCTACCGGCGTAAAGCCGCGTTCCTGGAACCAGTGGATGCTGCGGGTGGTTAACACAAACAGTTTTTCCAGCCCCATCTGGCGTGCCTGAAGTGCCACGCGCTGCAGCAACATCTCACCGCGTGAAGAGCTGCGATAGTCAGGATGAACCGCCACACAGGCCATTTCGCCAATCTTCTCATCCATAAATGGATAGAGTGCTGCACAGGCGATGGTCAGATTATCGCGCTGAATGATGGTGAACTTATCAATTTCCATTTCCAGCTGCTCGCGCGAGCGACGCACCAGAATACCCTGCTGCTCCAGCGGACGGATCAGTTCGAGGATGCCGCCGATATCATTGATATTGGCGCGACGGATCTGCTCTGCCGACTCCATAACGATCTGGGTACCGATACCGTCGCGTGAGAAGAGCTCCTGCAACAGCGCACCATCTTCCTGATAACTGATTAAATGGCTGCGGCGTACACCACTCCGGCACGCTTTCACCGCCCCACGCAGGAAGCGAACGGTCCCGGAAAGATAATCGCCTTCCTTTTCAATCTCATCGATACGGGCCTGCGCATCATTCGGGAAGAGCTCGGAGATGATTTCACCCTCGCTGTTCAGCACGCCCTGCTCAGAGCAGAAGCCGATCATTTTCTCCGCTTTGAGTTTAATCGCCAGCTGGGTAGCCACTTCTTCCGAAGTCAGGTTAAAGCTTTCGCCGGTAACAGAAACCGCAACCGGGCCCATCAGCACAATCGCATCGTTATCCAGCTGACGATGAATGGCCTCTTCATCAATACGACGGATACGGCCGCTGTGACAGTAATCCACGCCATCATCCACGCCCAGCGGCTGTGAAATAATGAAGTTGCCGCTGACCACGTTGATATGCGCGCCCTGCAGCGGCGTGTTGTTGAGACTCATTGAGAGGCGGGCCGTGATATCTAACTGCAGCCGGCCGGCGGCCTGCTTCACTAACTCCAGCGATTGCGCGTCGGTGACCCGGGTAAACTTATGATAAACCGGCTCCAGCTGCTGCTGAGCCAGGCTGGCATCAATCTGCGGTCGTGCGCCATACACCACGACGAGGCGAATGCCCAGGCTGTGCAGCAGGCCGATATCATTAACGATGCCAGAGAAGTTCTCATGCTCAATCGCTTCGCCACCCAGCATGATGACAAAGGTTTTACCCCGGTGGGCATTGATATAGGGAACGGTATGGCGAAAACCCTGAACCAGTTCGGTACTACGTTCCTTCACGGCCAACCCTCAGTGAATGTTTATTCGTATTTTTTGTATTTTTATGCTTTTACGTCCGGTTTTGCAAGTCTTAATCCTGACGAAAATTTACGTTTTTCTGGGTGTCAAAGCCGCTAACAGCCTGCATTATTTAGGGTTTCCGGGGTGACATCATGCTGCGGATTGGATAAAGTTTTCGCCGCCATTTTAGTAACTGGCGCTTTTTTAGACATTACACAGCAGCTGGAGCGGCATGTCAGACGTTAATTCCCATTTTTCACGCAGACGATTTTTACAGGGGACGGGCGCCTTACTGCTGTTAAGCGTCAGCCGGACAGGGTTGGCGGCGAAGAACCACATTGTGGCGGTGCGTATCTGGCCCTCATCGACCTACTCGCGGATGACGCTGGAGTCCAATGTCGCGCTGAAGTACAAGCAGTTTGCGCTGAGCAATCCCGAACGCCTGGTGATTGATATTCAGGGCCTGCATCTCAATCCGGTTCTGAAAGGGGTAGATAAGCAGGTTCGGGTCGACGATCCCTTTATTAAAAATGCCCGTGTGGGCCAGTTCGACAGCAACACGGTGCGCGTGGTACTGGAATTAAAGCGCAACGTCGCGCCGAAGATCTTTAATCTCTCGCCGGTCGCCGGGATCAATCACCGGCTGGTGGTCGATCTCTATCCGAGCCAGAACCAGGTTGAGGACGATCCTCTGCTGGCCCTGCTGAAAGATTACAACCAGGGCGATCTGGAGAAAGATGAAGGGGTGCAGGCGCCATTACCCGGCAAAGCGGGGCGCGATCGTCCAATCATTATCATGATCGATCCCGGTCACGGCGGGGAAGATCCGGGCGCGCACGGCAAATATAAGACCCGCGAGAAAGATATTGTGCTGAAGATTGGACGGCGACTCAAAGCGCTGATCGATAAAGAGTCCAATATGAAAGCCTATATGACGCGCAATGAAGATGTCTTTATTCCGCTGCGCGTCAGGGTTGCCAAAGCCCGTAAACAGCGTGCCGACCTCTTTGTGTCGATCCATGCGGATGCCTTTACCAGTCGCGCGGCACGCGGCTCTTCAGTGTTTGCCTTATCAACCAGCGGTGCCACTTCGGCGGCGGCTCGTTTCCTGGCTCAGACTCAGAATGAATCAGACCTGATTGGCGGCGTCAGCAAAAGCGGTGACCGCTATCTCGATCACACCATGTTCGATATGGTGCAGCGTCAGACGATTCATGACAGCCTTAAATTCGGCAAAGAGGTGCTGCATCGCATGGGGCGCATCAACCATCTGCACAAACGCACCGTGGATCAGGCCGGATTTGCGGTGCTGAAAGCCCCTGATATCCCGTCAATTCTGGTCGAGACAGCGTTTATCAGTAATGTGGAGGAGGAGCGCAAGTTGCGAACCACCCGTTACCAGCATCAGGTGGCAGAGGCGATTCTGAACGGCATCAAAGCGTATGTGGAGAGTGGGGCGGCGCTGGCCCATCGGTAAAAGAGTGCGGGTAGCCGGGCTATCCGCGCGCTTTTCAGGGCAGAGAGAGGCTGAAGCGGCTTTTGGGAACGTCAGAAACAAAAAAACACCCTTTCAGGTGTTTAAATG
>JAINUV010001461.1:1363135-1436759 GCA_020205505.1 Panax japonicus | reverse complement strand
CTCCGCGCTAATTCATGCAACCCCTTTTTGCAGATAAAAGCCAAATTAACAGCCAGTTGCTGAAGGATTCAACCATCTGGTTAATTATTAAACTGATATGCGCGACGTCTGAGCGGATGCATTTCATTCTGTCGGGGGCTTTGCTATCGTCGCGGGGCGAACAGTTATAAAAAGAGAAGATAATGAAATCACATTGGGTGAAGTATGCACTCACTGGCGCGTTAATTACGCTGCTGGCGGCCTGTAGCTCCAAACCGACCGATCGCGGTCAGCAATATAAAGATGGCAAACTGGAACAACCGCTGGCGCTGGTGAATCAGCCCAATGCCAAAGGTGCACCAGTTAATGGCAGAGACTTTGGCGAGCAGGTCCGTCAGATTCAGTCCGCCTCATCTGCACTGTATAGCCGTCAGAACGGCACCTATAGCGCGATTGAGAGCTGGCTGATGGCGGGTGCCGATACCCGACAGCTTCGTCAGTATGGGCTTAACGCCTGGCAGATGGAGGGTACGGATAACTACGGTAACGTGCAGTTCACCGGTTACTACACGCCGGTAGTAGAAGCGCGCTACACCCGTCAGGGTGAATTCCAGTATCCCATCTACCGTATGCCGCCGCGCAAACGCGGAGAAAAATTACCGAGCCGTGCCTCTATCTATAGTGGCGGACTCGATGACCGCTACATCATCGCCTACAGCAATTCCCTGATTGATAACTTCATGATGGATGTGCAGGGCAGTGGTTATGTCGACTTTGGCGATGGCCGCCCGATGACCTTCTTTGGTTACGCCGGTAAAAATGGCTGGGGTTATCACAGCATTGGCAAAGAGCTGATCGATCGCGGTGAAGTGAAGCGCGAAGATATGTCGATGCAGGCGATTCGTCAGTGGGCGCAGGAGCACTCACCGCAGGAGGTCCGTGCGCTGCTGGAAACCAACCCATCATTCGTCTTCTTTAAGGCTGAGCCATTTACGCCGGTGCGCGGTGCCAGCGCAGTTCCGCTGGTGGCGAAAGCCTCCGTTGCGTCTGACCGCTCAATTATTCCGGCGGGCACCGTACTGCTGGCTGAAGTGCCGCAGTTAAATGAGAAGGGCAAATTCAACGGCAAATATGAGATGCGCCTGATGGTGGCACTCGACGTGGGTGGCGCGATTAAAGGCCAGCACTTTGATATCTATCAGGGTATCGGCCCGGACGCCGCGCATCTGGCGGGCTTCTATAATCACTACGGACGCGTCTGGGTAATCAAAGCCGCGCCGGGTGCCGGACAGCCGCTGTTCTCCAGCCCGCAAAACGGTAATAATGGTTCACTGCTTCTCGGCGCTAACTAATTTCTTCTCTGCGGGCCTTCGGGCCCGCACGACGTAACAGGTTCAACTATGAAAGTGTTAAATGACGCCTGGCATCAGCGCTTTGGCGGCACGGCGCGTCTCTATGGCCAGGATGCGCTGCAACGTTTTGCTGACGCACACTTCTGCGTCATCGGTATTGGCGGTGTCGGATCCTGGGCGGCGGAAGCGCTGGTGCGCACCGGGATTGGTAAAATCACCCTGATTGATATGGATGATGTCTGTATTACCAACACCAACCGACAGCTTCATGCGCTGCAGGGCAACGTCGGCAAAGCTAAAACGGACGTGATGGCAGAACGACTGCGTGCGATTAATCCTGACTGCGAAGTGATCTGCATTGATGACTTTATTACGCCAGAGAACACCGCCGAACTGATGGCAGCCGGTTTCGACTATGTGATCGACGCTATCGACAGCGTGCGACCGAAAGCGGCGCTGATCGCCTGGTGTCGCCGGAATAAGATCCCGCTGATCACCACCGGTGGCGCGGGTGGGCAGATCGATCCGACTCAGATCCAGGTCGCCGATCTGGCGAAAACCATCCAGGATCCGCTGGCGGCAAAGCTGCGCGAACGACTGAAAAGCCTGGGCGTGGTGAAAAACAGCAAGGGCAAACTTGGCATCGACTGCGTCTTTTCTACCGAAGCGCTGGTCTATCCGCAGGCTGATGGCAGCGTCTGTGCTTCACGCAGCACAGCGGAGGGGCCGAAGAGAATGGATTGCACATCCGGCTTTGGCGCGGCCACCATGGTAACCGCCACCTTCGGCTTTGTTGCCGTCTCGCATGCGCTGAAGAAGTTTCTGGCGCGTGCTGCCCGTCAGGACGCCGTCAGCGCCTGACGCGCGGCGTGCTCCACTGCGGCGGCCAGCGCCTGCAGGCCGCTGCTGCGGGAGGCACTGAGCTGGGCGCGCAGGCCCAGTTCATCAAACAGTTTTAAGGGATCCATCGCCAGCAGCTGTTGCGGCGTCTGGCCCTCAGCGGCGGTCAGCAGCACGGCCAGCAGGCCGCGCACAATACGTCCTTCACTGTCACCATAGAAATGCAGCGTGCCATCTTCGCGTAACTGACTGCCCAGCCAGACCCGATTTTCACAACCGCTCAGTTCAATTTCCGCTGTTTTCAGTTCCCCGGGTAAGGCAGGCAACTGGCGGCTCAGCTGGATCAGCTGACGATAACGATCTTCCCACTGATGAAAGCGGCCAAAGCTCTCTTTCAGGCTGGTAACGGTAATCTCTTCGCCAAACGGGTGTGGCGCTAACGGCGATGAATGCATAATCAAAACTCCGATAACAGCGAGATGGCGCTCTTCATGGCGCGCACCAGCGCATCAACATCCTGCAGATTATTATAGGGTGCAAAAGAGGCCCGCAGCGTGCCGCTGACGCCCAGCGCCGCCAGCAACGGCTGCGCGCAGTGCTGGCCAGCGCGCAGGGCGATTCCCTGCTCAGCGAGCAGTGTCACCAGATCGCTGTGATGCAGGCCAGCGAATTCAAATGCCAGCAGGCTGGCATTTGAACAGCGGAAGCTGCGGAAACCGGGTAATTCCGCCAGCTGCTCTTCCGCCAGCGTCGCAAGATGCTGACTCCAGCGCTCCGCTTCGGGCAGATCGTACTGCGCCAGCCAGCTCAGTGCTGCACTCAGGCCCACCACGCCCGCCACATTCGGGGTGCCAGCCTCAAAACGCCACGGCACCGGCTGCGGCGTGAATCCGCTGAAATCGACATCCGTTATCATCTTACCGCCGCCCTGCCAGGGCTCCATCGCCTCCAGCAGTTCCGCTTTGCCATATAACGCGCCAATGCCCATCGGGCCGTAAATCTTATGTCCGGAAAAGGCGTAAAAGTCGATATCCAGCGCCTGTACGTCAGGCGGACAATGCACCACGCCCTGTGCGCCATCGACCATCACTTTCGCGCCTGCGGCGTGAGCCAGCGGTATCGCCTGAGCGAGTGCGGGACACCCGCCGGTGACGTTCGACATCTGTCCGATCGCCAGCAGGCGGGTACGGCTGTTGAGCAGGGCGGGCAGCAGGCTGATATCCGGCAGGCGATCCGCGCCTAACGGCCATTTTACGACGCGGGCACCGCACGCCTGCGCGGCCATCAGCCAGGGCACCAGGTTGGCGTGGTGTTCTGCCTCGCTGACCACAATCTCATCACCAGGCTGTAAGCGCGGGCACAGCCAGCTGTTCGCCACCAGGTTTATCGCTTCGGTGGTACCGCGCGTCCAGACAATCTCACGATCGCAAGCGGCGTTAAGCCAGCGGGCAACCTGGTTGCGCGCCTGCTCATAGCGATGGGTTAAGGCCTGGGCGGCGGCAAACTGGCTGCGATGGACTGTACCCGCGCTGAGGCTGTAAAACTGCTGCGTGCTGTCAATGACGGCCTGCGGCTTCAGCGTGGTCGCTGCGCTGTCGAGATAAACGCCTGCGTCGGCGAGTGCGGGAAACTGCTGGCGAAATGCGGTGGGATTGAATGCGGTCATGCCTGGTCCATGATAAGAAAAATTAGGACCACACTGAAAGAATGGTCTGCGTCTGGCAAAGCTGGAAAAGCGCGTTATGCTGAATATTGCAAGGTTTGAACCAAACCCGCATAACGATCGGACGTTTACTAGTCGATCTCACTTATCGGCTGCCTCTGGTTAGCGTAACGCGGGTGGTTTGATGCAATCAATCTACAAGGAGATAGCAGATGAAAAAATTAACCGCAGTACTGGCCGTGTGTACCCTGGCTTTTACCCTGAGTGCCTGTTCAAGCAATTACGTGATGCATACCAATGATGGTCGCACCATTGTGGCTGCCGGCAAGCCTAAAGTCGATAACGATACCGGCATGATCAGCTATAAAGATGCGAATGGCAACGAGCAGCAAATCAACCGCTCTGATGTCAAAGAGATGGTAGAGTCTGGCAACTAAGCAGCAAAAAAAAAGCACCGCAATTTGCGGTGCTATTTAAAAATCACTATGGACAGACAGGGTAAATCTACAGGAATTAAGAGCTCGATCCGCAATCGTCGGATCAAAAATTGCAAACACAACATCACGACCACAAGCCAAAAGCTTTCAGAAAATCTGCGAACTCACTCACAAATCTAAAAACTTTTCGTTCCGGCTCAGGAAGTGCGGCAACTATAGGTATTTGCTGGAGGTTCCTCAACGGACAAATTATAATGCCTCGGATTAAAAATTCTAATACGTAAACGCTTTGTATAAGCCAGCGTATTTTTTGCCGATCCGGATACGGAAAACCATGTCGAAACGCCTTCCTCCTCTCAACGCACTGCGTGTTTTTGATGCAGCTGCACGCCATTTAAGCTTTACCAAAGCCGCAGAAGAGCTGTTTGTCACCCAGGCTGCTGTAAGCCATCAGATTAAATCTCTGGAAGATTTTCTGGGGTTAAAGCTATTTCGCCGGAGGAATCGTTCGCTATTACTGACTGAAGAAGGACAAAGCTACTATCTCGACATCAAAGAGATTTTCTCGGCAATCAACGAAGCGACCCGCAAACTGCAGGCGCGCAGCGCCAAGGGGGCACTGACCGTCAGTTTACTTCCGAGCTTTGCCATTCAGTGGCTGGTTCCCCGCCTCTCCAGCTTTAATATGGCTTATCCGGGAATCGACGTGCGTATCCAGGCGGTTGACCGCGACGAAGAGAAACTGGCCGACGATGTCGACGTGGCGATTTTTTACGGTCGGGGTAACTGGCCCGGCCTGCGGGTTGAAAAACTTTATGCCGAATATCTGCTGCCGGTCTGTTCACCGTCGCTGATGACCGGGGATAATCCGCTGAAAACGCCGATGGATCTGTCGCGTTTTACTCTGCTGCATGATGCCTCCCGCCGGGACTGGCAATCTTATATCCGGCAACTGGGCCTGCAGCATATCAATGTGCAGCAGGGGCCAATCTTCAGCCACAGCGCCATGGTATTGCAGGCGGCGATTCATGGTCAGGGCGTGGCGCTGGCGAATAACGTCATGGCGCAGAGCGAAATAGAAGCCGGGCGATTAATCTGCCCGTTTAATGATGTATTAGTCAGTAAAAACGCTTTTTATCTGGTTTGTCATGACAGTCAGGCAGAACTGGGTAAAATAGCCGCCTTCCGACAGTGGATCCTGGAAAAAGCTGCAACCGAACAAGAAAAATTCCGCTTTCGCTATCAACAATAACGTATTGATTTATTTGCATTCAGATGCAAAAGGACTCTGAGGATCGGTTAATGTCCAGTCGTGCCATGTTTGTTTTTTCGGCTATCAGCGGATTTCTGCTGGTGGCTTTTGGCGCATTTGGTGCCCACGTTTTGAGTCAGTCGCTTGGTGCGGCTGAAATGGCCTGGATTCATACCGGGCTGGAATATCAGGCTTATCACACCTTAGCGGTGATGGGGCTGGGTGCTGCGATGTTACGCCGCGCCAATATCTGGTTTTACTGGAGCAGTGCGCTGATGGCGCTCGGCACCGTGCTGTTTAGTGGCAGCCTCTATTGTCTGGCGCTGTCACATCTGAAGTTTTGGGTTTTTATCACCCCCGTGGGCGGGGTCTGTTTCCTCGCCGGTTGGGTATTGATGTTGATTGGCGCGCTGCGTCTTAAACGAAAGGCAGAACGCCATGAATAAAGTTTTACTCTATTGTCGTCCCGGTTTTGAAAAAGAGTGTGCGGCGGAAATCAGCGCCAAAGCGGCTGAACGTGAAATCTACGGCTTTCCACGGGTTAAAGATGACTCTGGCTACGTGCTGTTTGAGTGCTATCAGTTTGAAGATGCCGAGCGGCTGGCACGTGAGTTGCCGTTTGACGAGCTGATTTTTGCCCGTCAGATGCTGGTCGTCGGCGAAATGCTGCGTGACCTGCCGCAGGAAGATCGTATTACCCCGATTGTCGGCATGCTGACCGGCGTAGTGGAAAAGGGTGGCGAACTGCGTGTTGAAGTGCCAGACACCAACGAAGCCAAAGAGCTGACTAAGTTCTGCCGCAAGTTCACCGTGCCGCTGCGCTCTGCACTGCGTGAAAGCAAAATCCTGTTGAATTATGAGAGCCCGAAACGCCCGGTCGTGCATGTGTTTTTCATCGCACCGGGCACCTGTTACGTCGGCTACTCCATCCGGGAAAACAGCTCGCCGTTTTACATGGGTATTCCACGCCTTAAGTTCCCCTCCGATGCGCCAAGCCGTTCCACCCTTAAGCTGGAGGAGGCGTTTCACGTCTTTATCCCTGCGGATGAGTGGGATGAGCGTTTAGCCAGCGGCATGTACGCCGTGGATCTCGGTGCCTGTCCGGGCGGCTGGACCTATCAGCTGGTTCAGCGCAGCATGATGGTGTATGCGGTGGACAACGGACCGATGGCACCGAGCCTGATGGATACGGGCCAGGTGATGCACGAGAAAGCAGATGGCTTTAAATTCCGTCCGCCACGCACCAACATCAGCTGGCTGGTGTGTGACATGGTGGAGAAGCCGGTGCGCGTGGCTAACCTGATGACCGACTGGCTGGTTAACGGCTGGTGCCGTGAAGCGATCTTCAACCTTAAGTTGCCCATGAAAAAGCGCTATGAAGAGGTGACGCAGAATCTGGCCATGATGCAGGAACGATTTGATGATAATGGCATTAACGTGCAGATTCGCGCCCGCCAGCTTTATCATGACCGCGAAGAGGTGACGGTACATGTGCGCCGAATCTGGGCGGCTGCAGGTGGTCGTCGCGACGAACGTTAATCGCCGGGCTGAGTGCAGGGGCACTCAGCCGGTATAACGCAGCGTATTCAGATTGCCCTGCAATACCAGATCCTGCTTCAGGGTTGCGACCTGACGGCTGATCTCTGCCATCTGCTGACCCTCAGCCAGCTTTTCCCGCCATCTGGCTGGCACCTGATCCAGTTGCTGATAGATCCCTTCAAGCGTGTGAAACTCTGTCAGCAGTTGTTTCGCGCTTTTCGGACCGATGCCGGTGATGCCCGGAATTTTACTACTGCTGATGCCGCACAACCCCCAGTAGTCGGGTAGCCGCTGTGGCGCCACACCAAATTCAGCCTCGATAAAAGGCAGATCAAGCCAGCGTTTCTGGAAGTAGTCGCGGATGCGGATCTCGGGTGCCAGCAGCTGACAGTAGCCTTTGTCGGTTGAAACAATGGTGGCCTGATGTCCGGCCTGAGCCATTTTCACCGCCAGCGTCGCCGCTAAATCGTCCGCCTCATCCTCGCCCGCTATCCAGCAGCTTACACCTGCGGCGCGAAAGGCCTCCTGTAACGCCGGCATCTCTGCCTGTAAATCGTCTGGCATCGGCGGGCGACCGCTTTTGTAATCGGGTAGCAGCTGATGACGCCAGCCCTGATGACGTGCTTCGCCATCAAACACCGCCACCGCATGAGTCGGATGGGCGTGACCCAGTATCTGGCGCAGCGCAGCCATGCAGCCTTCGACACAGGGTGAACCCTGTACCGCATGCAGACGGCGAATCAGATTCAACGCGTCAACAATAACAAGATGAAGAACCATGAGAGTATGGGCAGCCCGGGGGCTGCCTCCTGGTTTATTTGATAATTTCGTAGCAGGGAATGTAGGCGGTGCCTGGCAGTTTCATGCGTTGCTGTGCAACGAATCCCTGAAGCAGCTCATCCATGCGGTGCATAATGTCGGGGTCGCCATGCAGTTTGTAGCGTCCCTTCTCGCGGATTTCGCGGATGCCCATCTCTTTGACGTTACCGGCTACGATACCTGAGAAGGCGCGGCGCAGGTCAGCAGCCAGCTTTTCGGGTGGCTGATTGGTGTAGAGATTGAGATTCGCCATGTTTTCATGGGTTGGCAGGAACGGCACCTGCAGATCGGGTTCAATGCGAATCGACCAGTTAAAGCTGTAAGCATCGCCGGTTTCGCGACGATTCTCTTTTACCTGCGGCATCGCTTTCTTCATCAGACGCGCCACTTCGGCTGCATCGTTGATGATGATCTGATAATGCTTACGCGCCTGTTCGCCCAGGGTGTTAACGATGAAATCATCCAGCACGCGGAAGTAGTCGGCGCTCTCTTCCGGCCCGGTCAGGATCAGCGGTAATACCTGATCGCTGTTCTGCGGATTCATCAGGATGCCCAGCAGATAGAGCAACTCTTCTGCGGTCCCTACGCCGCCCGGGAAAATGATAATGCCATGGGCGATGCGCACAAAAGCTTCCAGACGTTTTTCGATGTCCGGCATGATGATCAACTCATTCACCAGCGGATTCGGCGGTTCAGCCGCAATGATGGAGGGTTCGGTCAGGCCGATAAAGCGGCTGTCACGATAGCGCTGCTGAGCATGGCCTACGGCGGCCCCTTTCATTGGCGCTTCCATCACGCCCGGCCCGCAGCCGGTACAGATGTTCAGTTCACGCAGTCCAAGCTGAGTTCCGACATTGCGGCAATACTGGTACTCAACGGCGTTGATCGAGTGACCGCCCCAGCAGACCACGGTGTTGGGATACTCGCCGATGTGCAGCGCCCGCGCGTTACGCAGAATGGAAAACACGGTGTTGGTAATAGTGGCGGAGTCATTTTCTTCAGCCGCAGTTAACCGACCCGGCATGTTGAGCTGACCGCTGACAAACAGGATGTCACGCAGCACCGCAAACAGGTTAGCCTGCAGTGAACGGATGATGCGTCCATCCACAAACGCCTCTTCCGGTGGATTGATCAGTTCCAGTTTGACGCCGCGCTCACGGCGCAACACATTGATGTCGAAATTTTCAAAGCGGGAGAGCAGCTCCTGGCTGCTGTCAGTCTGGCTGCCGGAGTTAAGCACGGCAAGAGAGCAGTTGCGAAACAGCTGGTAGAGGTCGCTGCTGGCTGTGCGCTTGAGCATATCGACTTCCAGCTGTGAAAGCAGATCCATTGAGCCAAGAGGGCTGATATGGGTAATCAAATGAACTCCTTTACACCCGCCTGGGTGCGTGTTGGCACTGCAACGGCAGTGACGAAAATCCCTGGTCGGCCACCCGCAGGTAGCCGCCATCACCAGAGTAGCCTTGTCGGCCCGCACAGCTCAAGCGGAACTGCGCTTAGTGCACGCAGCCTGCGAGAAGTCTCGCAAACTACTGACGGACCAGCCGCGAAAAACCGGGCGAGAAGGGCACATTAGTGCGCCATGGATTGATATCCAGCCCGCCACGACGGGTGTAGCGTGCATAGACCGTCAGCGCTTCCGGATGGCAGAAACGCATCACATCATTAAAAATGCGTTCGACACACTGTTCGTGAAATTCGTTGTGCTGGCGGAATGAGACCAGATAGCGCAGCAGCGCTTCACGGTCGATACGCGGGCCTTTATAACGAATCATCACGGAGCCCCAGTCGGGCTGATTGGTAATCAGACAGTTTGACTTGAGCAGGTGGCTGACCAGCGTCTCTTCAACGATTTCGCTGCCCGCAGCATCGGCCAGATAGTCAGCATTGAAGCGGTAATCCTCTATGGCGATATCCTGCTCATCAATACAAACCCCCTCAAAATGGCCGATGGGCTGACCTTCCACTTCATTGAGACGGAACAGCGCGACCCGCGCTTCACCTTCAGCACAGGCACTCAGGTCCCGCTCCAGCGTCTGACGAACCTCGCCCCAGTCGGCAAAGCGGGTCTGGTTGAAACTGTTAAGGTAGAGCTTGAAGCTTTTTGACTCGATAAGGTTGCGGCTCTGTGCATCGAGCACCACTTCGCCAACGGCAACCTGTGGCAGACCTTTGCTGTTGAGCCACGAGAGTTCATACAGGGTCCAGATATCACTGCCGGTAAAGGGCAGACTGTCGGGAAACAGGCCAAGGGGTTCACGATTCAGGCTGCGCGGCACCGCCTGCAGTAAGCTGTTGTCATAATGATCGTGATAGGCTGTGGGTTTGCCCAGCGTCAGGTTGCTGAGTGCCTGATCCTGTTCGTGAGTAGTCATTGCGGTTACCACCAAAATTAATCAAAGTGGCTAAGTGTAACCCATCAGAAGTGAGAATATGAATGATGCAGCAAACTGCCGCCGCGTTGCGCGACTTTACCACCCGATACTGCCAGCACTGGCTTCAGCAGGCCGGGCATGCGCCGGCCAGCAGCGATCTCTTTGGCGTACCTTCGCCCTGTGCCCTGGAGGATCGCGATCAGCGAGTCGTCTGGCAGCCGCAGCCTTTTACTCTGCCACAGACGCTGGATGCAGTTGAGCGGGCGATCGACATCCAGCTCCAGCCGCAGATCACGGCTTTCTATACCACGCAGTTTGCCGGCGATATGCAGGCCAGTTTTGGTGAGAATCAGCTGACACTCTTACAGGTCTGGAGTGAGGATGATTTCCTGCGTTTACAGGAGAATCTGATCGGGCATCTGGTGATGCAGCGCCGTCTTAAACAGTCGCCTACGCTGTTTATCGCCACCACCGAGTCAGAACAGGAGATCATCTCGCTTTCTAATCTCAGCGGCGAAGTGATTCTGGAGCAGCCCGGCGGTAAACAGCGTGTGAAATTAGCGGAAACGCTTGAGATATTTCTTAAGTCATTACAACCGGTTATCATCTGAGTTGCAGTGATTTGCCTCTGTCCTTGTGAGACATCTCTTACATGTGCTGTGAGAGATCGCTATATAACAGGTGAGACTTCCGGAAGGCTGAGATGTAAAAATATTGTGAATCATCAACTTAATGGCGTTTATCTGAATTTATACCGCACATTTCGTAAAGTTCTGCTGTGAGTACCTTGTGCGCGTAACGAGTTCTGTCAAAATGTTTCGCACTGCAGGAGGCTCAGGAAAAAGATATCGTCAGGATGATGATAAGCCATGAGGCAGGAACGTAACGGAGCTTACGGCACACGGAAGGTTTCAGGACGAAACAGGATCGCTCAGGATTGAGCAAGGGACACCTCCAGGATGGAGAATGAGAACCCCCTCAGAAGAGGTGGTGGGCCAGGATGCTAAGGATACATCAGGACGATGCGCGACAGGAGTTCGCACTGGACAAGTTGTCATGGAAGAGCAGGGAGCATTAACGTGGCGGGATGGCTGCAAACGAACCGGGAGCACTGTTTATACAGTGCTCCCTTTTTTTGTGCCTGTGCCAACAAGTGATATGCTTGCCGCCCATTTTTGACTGCTCGCGGAGGTGGCGCATGACGCCTGAACAATTGATTACGCAACGGCTGGAACAACTGGAAGCGGTGATGCGTGAGCATCATCTCTGGCAGAGTACCCCGCCGGCCGAGGGGGCGCTCGAGAGCCGCGAACCCTTTTGCCTGGATACGCTGGAGCCGCTGCAGTGGCTCCAGTGGGTGTTAGTCCCGCGGATGCATGCCCTGATTGCGGCCCGACATCCGTTACCACAAAATTTTGCCGTGGCCCCCTATTATGAGGTGGCTCTGGTGCCTGAACAGCCGGGTATTGCGCCGCTGTTGCTGACCCTGCGTCAACTTGATGCGTTAATCAGTGATGCTGCCCACTGATGCTGGAGATACTCTATCAGGATGAGTGGCTGGTTGCCGTCAACAAGCCCAGCGGCTGGTTGGTTCATCGCAGCTGGCTGGATCGCCATGAAACGGTGTTTGTGATGCAGACCGTTCGTGATCAGATTGGACAGCATGTGTTTACGGCGCATCGTCTCGACAAGCCCACGTCAGGGGTACTGCTGATGGGGCTCTCCAGTGAAGTCGGACGTCTGCTTTCGCTGCAGTTTGAACAGCACCAGATGCAGAAAACCTACCACGCTGTGGTTCGCGGCTGGCTGGAGAGCAGCGGGACGCTCGATTATCCGCTGGTGGAAGAGCTGGATAAAATTGCCGATAAACACGCCACGGAAGCGCGCACCGCACAGCCCGCGGTCACCGATTATCAGTCACTGGCAACGGTCGAGATGCCGGTCGGCATTGGCCGTTATCCCACTTCGCGTTATAGCCTGGTTGAACTGGCTCCTAAAACCGGTCGCAAGCATCAGCTGCGTCGTCATATGTCACACCTGCGTCATCCGATTATTGGCGATTCGGCGCACGGCGATCTGCGTCAGAACCGGGGTGCTGCCGAACATTTTGGCGCTAACCGCCTGATGCTGCACGCCAGCAGCCTGGCATTAACTCATCCGGTGACCGGTGAACCGTTGCTGCTTCGCGCCGGACTGGATGGCGTCTGGCAGAACCTGATGAACCAGTTTGGCTGGCAGGATCGCATTCCTGAGGTGCCGCGGGTTGAGTTTGACGCAGCGCCAGGACAGGATAACGTTTCAGAATAACGGAGAAAGCAGATGGCAAAGATTGGCATTTTTGTAGGTACGGTATATGGCAATGCGCTACTGGTCGCGGAAGAGGCAGAGCCCATTCTGCAGCAGCAGGGGCACAGCGTAACGGTGTTTGACGATCCCACACTGGCTGACTGGCAAAACTATACCAGCGACGTGGCGTTAATCGTCACTTCTACTACCGGACAGGGCGATTTTCCCGACACGATTTCAGGTCTGTTCCATGCGATTAAAGATCAGCTCGGTCATCAGCCCGCGCTGCGCTATGGCGTGATTGCACTGGGTGACAGCAGCTATGACCATTTCTGTGGCGCGGGTAAAACCTTTGACGCGCTGCTGCAGGAGCAGGGCGCTCAGCGGATCGGTGAGGTGTTACTGGTTGATGCCACTGAAAATCCGGAACCGGAGGCGGTTACTTCGCCGTGGGTTGAAGCCTGGGGTGCGCAGCTCTGATAACAACGACAGGCTTATCTCTGCCTTAGCTGAGATAAGCCTGTGTTGTGCGCACGGCGATGTCCGTTGAGTGCAATATCAGGTGACAGGCGCCGGGTTAAACACCGCCAGCTGATTACGAATGCCCCAGCGATCGGACCATGTCTGCTTTCTGCCACTGGCGATATCCAGAATCAACTCAAACAGTCGCCAGCCCACCTGCTCAATACTCTCTTCACCGGTAGCAATCGTCCCGGCATTGATGTCCATCAGATCGTGCCAGCGCTCTGCCAGCGCATTACGCGTCGCCATCTTGATCACCGGAATCGCGGCCAGACCGTAAGGCGTACCGCGACCAGTAGTAAACACCTGCAGGGTGATACCGGATGCCAGCTGCTGTGTACCGCAGACAAAATCGCTGGCGGGCGTGGCCGCGTAGATCAATCCGCGTCGCGTGGGCCGCTGGCCGGGCGAGAGCACTTCAACAATGGCGCTGCGTCCCGATTTTGCGATCGAGCCAAGCGCTTTTTCCACTACGTTCGCCAGCCCGCCTTTTTTATTGCCCGGCGACGGGTTAGCGCTGCGATCGGTCTGGCCCTGGTCGAGGTAATTATCATACCAGGCCATCTCCTCCAGTAAGCGCTTACCGACTTCCTGATTAATCACCCGCGGCGTCAGCAGGTGAATCGCATCACGCACTTCAGTGACTTCCGAGAACATCACGGTGGCGCCGCAACGCACCAGCAGATCAGAGGCGAAGCCCACTGCCGGATTTGCCGTCACGCCCGAAAACGCATCGCTGCCACCACACTGCATGCCGACAATCAGTTCTGCTGCGGAGCAGGTTTCGCGCTGGCGCTGATTCAGCCGCTGGAGATGACGCTCCGCCACCTGCAGAATCTCATTGACCATGGCGCCAAAGCCCACCAGCTTTTCATCCTGCAGACGCACGATGTCATGATCGTCCAGCGAAATCGCCTGTACGTCAGGTGTGCCGGTCAGCAGACGTTCCGGCTGCAACTTTTCACAACCCAGACTGACGATCATCACTTCGCCGCCGAAATTGGCATTCAGCGCCAGGTTATGAATGGTGCGAATCGGCACGACTGCAGCCGGTGCGTTGATCGCCACGCCGCAGCCATAAAGATGGTTCAGGGCGACCACGCCATCGACATTCGGATAGCGCGGCAGTAAATCCCGTTCAATGATCTGCACGACATGGTCCACCACACCGGCCACGCAGTGGACGCTGGTGGTGATGCCGAGGAGGTTACGCGTACCCACGCTGCCATCCGCATTGCGGTAACCCTCAAAGGTATAACCTTCCAACGGCGGCAAATCAGGCGGAACCTGTGTGGCTAACGGCAGACTCTCCAGCGGAGGGGCTTCCGGCAGCGCGACAAGAGACTCATCAATCCAGCTACCCTGGGCAATATCCCGTAATGCGAAGCCTATGACTTCGCCATAACGCACGATCTCTGCACCCTGATTAATCGCGCTCAGCGCCACTTTGTGGCCCTGCGGCACATACTCAGTGAGGGTCAGGCCATCCGCAAACTGCGTACCGGCTGGCAGACCGAGGCTGTTAACCACAATCGCCACATTGTCGTGCTCATGGACTTTGATATAGAGCGGTTGTTCATCTGTTTTTGGGTTCATCGCTCACCTTCCCGTCTGTCGTACCGTACTTGTGCGGCACGCTGTAATGATCTGACCTGTCACGCCCTTGTTTGCCAGCTTCAGTATAGGGAGGCGGGGCGGGTCGCGCATTGTGCAAATGACCACCATTAAGGCAATTCACCCGGCTGTTTTGAGTCGATTATCCAAAAGCAAGTGAAGAGCCTCACAAACAGCGGGCAGAAGCGTTATCCGGGGCGGATTTTGCACGGGTATTTGCCACTTTCGTGAGCTATACCGCAGGCTTTTGTGCATTCGCCAGACAATCACTTCAATAAGGCGATTATTCCAGGGCGATGCGCCAATGTGATCGCCTCAGGCTGTTCTTATACTGAGTTCCGTTAGCCAAAGTCAGGTTATCTGTCACGACGTATTATTCATCCGAAAGAGGTTGCCTGGAGTTATTACCGGCCGCGGCTGCCAGACGCCGGATGGATAAATAAAGTTCGCCAAAACAAAAAGATCGCCGTGTTTAACCCAACTTCTCTCTGATACCCAACGCGATGTGTATGCAGTCAGAGCGAATGTAGCTCACGCTATATTTCAGGAGTGCATCATGAATAGTTTCAGCCAGACCGCGGAAACGGTGCAGAAACGCACCAATGCCCGTTACTGGATTGTGGTGATGTTATTTATCGTCACCTCATTCAACTACGGTGACCGCGCAACGATTTCGATTGCCGGTTCGGCGATGTCAAAAGATATTGGCCTCGATTCGGTCGGACTCGGCTATATCTTCTCAGCCTTCTCATGGGCGTATGTTATTGGTCAGATTCCGGGCGGCTGGCTGCTTGACCGCTTCGGCTCAAAACGCGTCTATTTCTGGAGTATCTTTACCTGGTCGCTCTTTACCTTTTTGCAAGGGTTCGTCGATCTGTTCAGCGGCTTCGGCATCATCATGTCGCTGTTTATTCTGCGCTTCCTGGTGGGACTGGCCGAAGCGCCCTCTTTCCCTGGCAACAGCCGCATTGTCGCGGCCTGGTTTCCGGCGCAGGAGCGTGGCACGGCCGTGGCGATCTTCAACTCGGCCCAATACTTCGCCACCGTTATCTTCGCGCCCATCATGGGCTGGCTGGTCTCTTCCGTGGGCTGGGCGCACGTGTTCTGGTTTATGGGCGGCCTGGGCATCATCCTCAGTTTCATCTGGCTGAAAGTGATCCACGATCCCACCGATCACCCTGGCGTGAATAAAGCCGAACTGGAGTACATGGAGCAGGGCGGTGCGCTGATCAACATGGATGTCAAAAAGGATAGCCGCAAAGTGAGCTGGAGCGAGAAGTGGTTCCAGATCAAACAGCTGCTGACGTCACGCATGATGCTGGGTATCTACCTCGGTCAGTACTGCGTTAACGCCTTAACCTACTTTTTTATCACCTGGTTCCCGGTCTATCTGGTACAGGCGCGCGGCATGTCGATTCTCAAAGCGGGCTTTATTGCCTCGATTCCGGCGGTGTGCGGTTTCCTCGGCGGCGTACTGGGCGGGGTGATCTCCGACTGGCTGATGCGTAAAACCGGCTCGCTGAATATCGCGCGTAAAACGCCGATCGTGCTCGGCATGCTGCTCTCTATTTCGATGGTGATGTGTAACTACACCGATACCGAATGGGTGGTGGTGTTCTTCATGGCACTGGCGTTCTTTGGTAAAGGCATCGGTGCGCTGGGCTGGGCGGTGATGGCAGATACCGCACCGAAAGAGATCAGTGGCCTGAGCGGTGGTCTGTTCAACATGTTCGGTAACTTCTCTGGCATCGTGACGCCTATCGCCATCGGTTACATCATCGCCACCAGCGGCTCCTTTGAAGGCGCGCTGATCTATGTCGGTATTCACGCCTTTGTCGCCGCATTCAGCTTCCTGGTGATCGCGGGCGATATCAAACGTGTCGAACTGAAAACCTGGCCCGGTAAGGATGCATTATGAATACGCAAAGTTCGCCGGTGATTACTGATATGCAGGTTATCCCGGTTGCCGGTTATGACAGCATGCTGCTCAATATTGGCGGTGCGCACAACGCCTGTTTTACCCGCAATATTGTGGTTCTCACCGACAGCGCCGGTCACACCGGCGTCGGTGAAGCCCCCGGCGGCGACACCATCTATCAGACGCTGGTAGAGGCGATTCCGCAGGTGAAAGGCCAGCAGATTGCGCGAATGAACCGTCTGGTGCAGCAGGTGCACAAAGGCAATCAGTCGGCTGACTTCACCACCTTCGGCAACGGTGCCTGGACTTTTGAGTTGCGGGTCAACGCGGTAGCCGCGCTGGAAGCAGCGCTGCTTGATCTGCTGGGACAGTGTCTGGGCGTACCGGTGGCTGAACTGCTGGGGCCAGGTAAACAGCGTGATGAAGTGACGGTGCTGGGCTATCTGTTCTATCTCGGTGACCGCCGCAAGACCGATCTGCCCTATCTGAGTGGTGAGCAGGCCAGCCACGACTGGTATCACCTGCGTCATCAGGAAGCGCTGAGCAGCGATGCCGTGGTACGGCTGGCTGAGGCGGCTGCGGATAAATATGGCTTCAAAGATTTTAAGCTCAAAGGCGGCGTGTTGCCGGGCGAGCAGGAGATTGCCACCGCGGCGGCGCTGAAGCAGCGCTTTCCCGACGCCCGCATTACGGTCGACCCGAACGGCGCCTGGCTGCTGGACGAGGCGATAGCGCTGTGTAAAGGGATGCAGGATGTGCTGAGCTACGCTGAAGATCCGTGCGGCGCGGAGCAGGGCTATTCGGGACGTGAAGTGATGGCCGAGTTCCGGCGCGCAACCGGCTTACCGGTGGCCACCAATATGATCGCCACCAACTGGCGCGAGCTGAATCACGCGGTGATGCTCAATGCGGTCGATATTCCGCTGGCGGATCCTCACTTCTGGACGCTGAGCGGTGCCGTGCGGGTCGCGCAGCTCTGCGATGAGTGGGGCCTCACCTGGGGCTGCCACTCCAATAACCACTTCGATATTTCGCTGGCGATGTTCACCCATGTGGGTGCGGCGGCGCCAGGCAATCCTACCGCGATTGATACCCACTGGATCTGGCAGGAGGGCGATCAGCGCCTGACGAAAAATCCGCTGCAAATCCGCAACGGCAAAATTGCCGTGCCGGATGCGCCGGGTCTGGGCATTGAGCTCGACTGGGAACAGGTAAACAAAGCCAATCAGCTTTATCAGTCACTGCCCGCCGGTGCGCGTAACGACGCTACGGCGATGCAATATCTGGTTCCCGGCTGGACATTTGATCGCAAACGCCCGGCATTTGGCCGTGCAACAGCATAAGGAGCAGGAGATGAGTTCAACACCGAAAGTCACCGCCATGCAGGTTATTCCGGTCGCAGGCTACGACAGCATGCTGCTGAACCTCAGCGGCGCTCACTCGCCATTCTTTACCCGCAACATTGTGATTATCAAAGATAACGCCGGACACACCGGCGTCGGCGAAATCCCGGGCGGCGAAAAAATACGCCAGACGCTGGAAGATGCGGCGTCGCTGGTGATTGGCAAAACCGTGGGCGAATACAAAAACATTCTCAGCCTGGTGCGCAGCACCTTCGCCGACCGCGATGCAAGCGGGCGCGGCACCCAGACCTTCGATCTGCGCACCACTATTCATGTGGTGACCGGCATTGAAGCGGCGCTGCTCGATCTGCTGGGTCAGCATCTGGAGGTTAATGTGGCCTCGCTGCTGGGCGACGGACAGCAGCGCGACCGCGTTGAGATGCTCGGCTATCTCTTCTACATCGGCGACCGCCGCAAAACGTCCCTCTCTTACCAGAGCCAGGAGAGCGATCCCTGCGACTGGTATCGCCTGCGCCACGAAGAAGCGCTAACCCCGGAGACGGTGGTGCGGCTGGCGGAAGCGGCGTATGAGAAATATGGTTTCAACGATTTCAAACTCAAAGGCGGCGTACTGCGCGGCGGCGAAGAGGCCGAAGCGGTTACTGCGCTGGCTAAGCGTTTTCCTGAAGCCCGTATCACCCTTGATCCCAACGGGGCCTGGTCGCTCAACGAGGCGATCATGCTCGGCAAACAGCTCAAAGATGTGCTCGCCTACGCAGAAGATCCCTGTGGCGCGGAGCAGGGCTACTCCGGCCGTGAAATGATGGCGGAGTTCCGCCGCGCCACCGGCATGCCAACCGCCACCAATATGATCGCCACCGACTGGCGTCAGATGGGCCATACCCTGTCGCTGCAGTCGGTGGACATTCCGCTGGCGGATCCGCACTTCTGGACCATGCAGGGTTCGGTGCGGGTAGCACAGATGTGTCACGACTTCGGCCTGACATGGGGCTCGCACTCCAATAACCACTTCGACATTTCGCTGGCGATGTTCACCCACGTCGCCGCTGCCGCGCCGGGCGCGATCACCGCCATTGATACCCACTGGATCTGGCAGGAGGGCAATCAGCGCCTGACCAAAGAGCCATTCCAGATCAAAGGCGGCATGGTGCAGGTACCGCAGAAGCCCGGTCTCGGCGTCGAGCTGGATATGGATCAGGTGATGCAGGCCAACGCGCTCTATCAGAAGCAGGGGCTGGGCGCGCGTGACGATGCCGAAGCGATGCAATTTTTAGTGCCGGGATGGACCTACGACAACAAACGTCCCTGCCTGGTACGTTAACCTTTTCGGCTCCCCACGGGGAGCCATCGTCACAGGAGTTTAACCATGAGTAATGCAGCCTGGCCTAATGGATTTCGTCGTCGTTTGTTAGCGGGTGAAACCCTGATCGGCAGCTGGTGTGCGCTTGCCAGCCCGATCTCAACCGAGATTTTAGGGCTGGCCGGTTTTGACTGGCTGGTCCTGGATGGCGAACACGCGCCCAACGATATCACCACGTTTGTGCCGCAGCTGATGGCGCTTAAAGGCAGCCACAGTGCGCCCGTGGTACGTCCGCCCTGCAACGAGCCGGTGATTATTAAGCGTCTGCTGGATATCGGGTTTAACAACTTCCTGGTGCCATTTGTCGAGACCGAAGAGGAAGCAGTGCGTGCCGTCGCTTCAACCCGCTATCCGCCAGCCGGCATTCGCGGCGTCTCGGTTTCGCACCGCAGCAACATGTACGGCACCCTGCCGGATTACAACAGCGCCATCAATGACAACATCACAGTGCTGGTGCAGATCGAAACCCAGCAGGCGGTCGACAACATTGACGCCATCGCGGCGGTTGACGGTGTCGACGGTATTTTTGTCGGGCCGGGCGATCTCTCGGCTGCGCTGGGCTATCTCGGTCAGCCCGCGCATCCTGAAGTGCTGAAAGTGATTAAACACATTTTTGAACGCGCCAAAGCAGCCGGTAAGCCGAGCGGCATTCTGGCACCGGTGGAAGCGGACGCGCGTCGTTATCTGGAGTGGGGTGCCACTTTTGTCGCCGTCGGCAGCGATGTCGGTATGTTCCGCAACGCCTCTCAGGCGTTATGCGACAAATTTAAGCGCTAATCAATCAAGGGGAAACGCAATGAAAATTGGATTTATCGGCCTGGGTATTATGGGCAAACCAATGAGTAAAAATCTGGTGAAAGCCGGTTATTCGCTGGTGGTGCGCGATCATAACGCTGACAACGAAGCGGAACTGACTGAACTGGGCGCGACCGTGGCGAAATCGCCAAAAGAGGTGGCTGAGCAGTGCGATGTGGTGATTACCATGGTGCCCAACTCGCCGCAGGTCATCGAAGTCTGTCTGGGTAAAAATGGCATTATCGAAGGGGCGAAGCCAGGCCTGGTGGTCATCGACATGAGCTCCATTGCGCCGCTGGCGAGCCGTGAAGTCCACGATGCGCTGGCAGAAAAAGGGATCAAAATGCTGGATGCGCCGGTCAGTGGCGGTGAACCCAAAGCGATTGAAGGCACGCTCTCTGTGATGGTCGGCGGTGATAAAGCGGTGTTCGATACCTGCTACGACATCATGAAATCGATGGCGGGATCGGTGGTGCATACCGGCGACATCGGTGCGGGTAACGTGACTAAGCTGGCCAATCAGGTAATTGTGGCGCTGAATATTGCGGCGATGTCCGAGGCGCTATCACTGGCGACCAAAGCGGGTGTGAATCCGGATCTGGTCTATCAGGCGATTCGTGGCGGCCTGGCCGGCAGTACGGTACTGGATGCCAAAGCGCCCATGGTGATGGATCGCAACTTCAAACCCGGCTTCCGCATTGACCTGCATATCAAAGATCTGGCGAACGCGCTGGATACCTCGCACAGCATCGGCGCGCATCTGCCGCTGACGGCGGCGGTGATGGAGATGATGCAGGCGCTGCGTAACGACGGGCAGGGTAGCGCCGACCACAGCGCGCTGGCCTGCTATTATGAGAAGTTAGCGAAGGTTGAAATCGCCCGCTAAAACCCGGTGTCGGTCTCTGCGGAAACCGGACTGGTTCAGAGCCGTTTCAATTACTCAACTGCGCTCGGATTGCCTATGAAAATCGTAATCGCACCGGATTCATATAAAGAGAGTTTATCCGCCCTGGATGTGGCATCGGCGATTGAAGCGGGTTTCCGTGACATCTTTCCCGATGCGCATTACGTGAAAATACCGGTCGCCGACGGCGGTGAAGGAACGGTAGAAGCGATGGTGGCGGCGACGAAGGGAAAAATCGTCAGGCTGAAGGTGACGGGGCCGCTGGGAACAGAGGTCGACGCCTTCTATGGCCTGTCCGGCGATGAGTCCACCGCCTATATCGAAATGGCAGCGGCCAGTGGACTGGAGCGGGTGCCTGCATCGCAGCGTGACCCGCTGATAACGACCTCATTTGGCACCGGCGAGTTGATCAGACATGCGCTGGATAAGGGGGTCGGCCACATCATCATTGGTATCGGCGGCAGCGCCACCAATGATGGCGGAGCCGGCATGATGCAGGCGCTGGGCGCCCGGCTGCTGGACGACCAGGGCTGCGAGATCGGTCACGGTGGCGGTGCACTCGCCGATCTTGCCAGCATCGATATTGACGCGCTGGACGCCCGCATTCATCAGTGCCGCATTGAAGTGGCCTGTGACGTTACGAATCCGCTGACGGGCAAAGAGGGTGCATCGGCCATTTTCGGCCCGCAGAAAGGGGCGACACCGGCGCTGGTGCAGCAGCTCGATCAGGCGCTGGCCCATTACGCCGCGATTATTCACCGCGATCTCGATATTGATGTGCTGCATATTCCGGGCGGCGGCGCAGCGGGCGGTATGGGGGCGGCGCTGCACGCCTTCTGTCATGCGGAGCTGCGACGCGGCATTGAGATTGTTACTGAGGCGCTGGGGCTGGCGGAAGAGGTAAAAGATGCTGACCTGGTAATTACCGGTGAAGGGCGTATCGACAGCCAGAGTATTAATGGCAAGGTGCCGATCGGCGTCGCCAGCGTGGCAAAGCGCTTTAATAAGCCGGTGATTGGCATCGCCGGAAGCCTGACGGCCGATGTCGGCGTGGTGCATCAGCACGGGATCGATGCGGTATTCAGCGTGCTCTACAGCATCTGTACGCTGGATGAGGCACTCGCCAGCGCCGGAAAAAATGTTGAGATGACGGCGCGTAATGTGGCAGCTACGTTAAAGCTGGCCGGGTTTAACTAACCACCAGCATTACCCGGCCGCTCCACATCGGCCGGGTTTAACTAACCAATAGCCTTATCCAATCCCTAACAGCTGGCGGGCTTCTCGGGCGACGTTCTCCATCTCATCCTGCAGCTCCAGCAGTTCCGGCTCCAGCGCAGCGATATCGCTGGCCTCCAGCAGCTCTCTTTCCAGCTGATGGCAGAGTTGCTTCATGCGCGGCACGCCGCTGTAGCTGGCACTGCCGTGCAGCTTGTGAATAATCTCACGCAGGGCGTTGACCTCATTGGTCGACATAAACTGCGCCATCTTCGCATGCACTTCCGGCAAAAATTCCAGCAGCATCCGCAGCAGATCGCGCGCCAGATCGGCTTTGTTCGCCGCCTGTCGCAGCGCCAGTTGCCAGTCCAGCGTGGGTAATATTGGCAGCAGCTCCGGCACGGTGACCACCGGTGGTGGCGTATAGCGCGCCAGCAACTGTCTTAACTTGCTCTCATCAATCGGTTTGGCAAGATAGTCATTCATGCCCGCCTTGATCAATTGTTCACGCTCGCCATCAATCGCATGGGCGGTGACCGCCACAATCGGTGTACTGGCATGATGCGGCATGCTGCGGATAATTTCGCTGGCGCGAATGCCATCGATGTCCGGCATCTGAATATCCATCAGAATCACATCCAGCGACTGCTGACGTGCCTCACGGATAGCGTGTTCGGCGCTGCTGCACAGCAGGATATTCTGCACCTGCTCCTCCAGCAGCGCGCCAATCAGCTTGAGGTTGGCGGGGTTATCATCCACCGCCATCACCGTCAGCGGCAGCCGGGGTGAAAGCGGCAGTTCGCTGATCTGTCGGGTATGCAGATCCAGTAACATCGGCAGGAGTCGCGTCAGGGAGATCGGTTTAGCGATGCAACCGTCGATGCCGCGTACCTTCAGCTCATCCGCCAGCAACATCATCGGGCTGGGGAGCGCCATCAGCACGTTGTCGGCCCGATCCAGCAGCGCATTAATCATGCGTTCATTGAGCAGCTCGGGCTGACTGATGTCGACCGGCATCGCCATCAGCAGCAGCGGATAGTGAGACGCTTTTAAACCCTCCAGCGTTTCGCTGTAATCGATCTGCAATGGTGTGGCGCTCAACATCTCCAGTGCTGCGCTGGCAACGTTAGCATCCGCTTCCACATAGGCAATGCGCGCATGTGACAGCGCATCCAGCACGCGTGGCATGCCGGGCGCATTGGGATTGAGATCCAGCTGCACGCGAATCACAAAGGTGGAGCCCTGGTCCGGCTGACTGCTAAAGGTGATTTCGCCGCCCATCTCCCGCACCAGTTTCTGGGTGATCACCAGCCCCAGCCCGGTCCCCCCATGACGGCGCGAAATGCTGGCATCAGCCTGACGGAACGCCTGGAACAGCTGTGTCTGTTGCTGCTCAGAGATGCCGATGCCGCTATCTTCAACCTGAATCTCCAGCTCAACGCGCGACTGTGTAATCACCCGCTGTCCGACGCGCAGGCCGATATACCCTTTTTCGGTAAACTTGATGGCGTTGCCGATCAGGTTAATCAGAATCTGTTGCAGGCGCAGCGCATCGCCAATCACGTTGTCCGGCACGCTGCTGTCACACACCACCGTCAGCTCCAGCCCTTTGTCATGCGCTGACGGGGCCAGCAGCACCAGCGTTTCATCCAGTGTGGCACGCAGCGGGAAGGGGATTGCCTCCAGCATCAGCTTGCCCGCTTCCAGCTTCGAAAAATCGAGCACGTCATTGATAATACTGAGCAGGTTATTGGCTGAACGTTCAATGGTCTGCATATAGTCGCGCTGGGTGGTGCGCAGCTGGGTTTTCAGCATCTGCCGGGTAAAGCCCAGCACGCCATTAAGCGGCGTCCGCAACTCATGCGACATATTGGCCAGAAACTCAGATTTGATGCGCGCCGCTTCCTGGGCGCGTTTCTTCGCCAGATCCAGCTCAACGTTCTGAATCTCCAGCTGTTCCAGCGTCTCTCGCAGATCGTAGGTCGCCTGATCGATATTGTGCTGCATCTCTTCGTGATAGGCGGTCAGCGACATCGCCATCGCATTAATCCCGTTTTTCAGAATGCTGAGTTCACCCAGCATGTATCCCTCAACGCGGCTGTCGAGCTGGCCGCGACGGATGCGGTCAACGGTGGTGACCATATTGCGGATCGGACCGGTGACATCACGCATCAGACGATAGGCAAACAGCATGGCCAGGCAGAGGCAGAAGAGCAGCATCAGCGTGGCGACAAACACCTCTTTGTACTGCTGCAGGCGCACCGACTGCAGATCCAGCTCTATCGCCACGTAGCCCAGCGGATTGCCCGACGGCTTGGCATCTTCGTCCGGCAATTCATCCACATCGTAACGCTCTGTGGTGATCGGTGTGCGCAGAATCAATACGTTGCCGTGACGCTCCATGGAGACATCGTCGGGCAGGGCGCGGATATCATCCTGTTGCAGCAGGCTGAGGTTCTGCTTGTGATTGGAGGTGACATAGAGCTGGTTGTGGTTATCAAATACCGAGATCGCCCGGACGATGCCCGAATGGCGACGGTGCAGCAGGCTGACCAGTTCACGCATGGCGTCACGATTGTGCCAGGTCATGCTGTATTCGCTGGAGATCGCCAGCGGTTCAATGATATTGGCTCCGGCATCGATCACCTGGCGCTGCAGTTCATTGTAGCGGTGCACCACAAAAAATGAGCTGAGCAGCAGGCCAACCATCAGCGTGGGTGCCAGAATTAAAATCATCATTCGCGCCCGCAGGCTGTATTTGGTCATAATAGTCGCCTGGCTACTCCGGCATTAACGTCCCTGTGCATGCTGTTGACAAAACAATGCAGGTCGTTTTCGATAAAGAGAATTAATAACACTATGGCGCAATTTTACGTTGCAAAACAGCGCGTGACGACGCAACAACGGATCACCGTCACCATTGAGGCGCTCGATCCGTTCGGACAAGGTGTGGCGCGTCACAAGGGCAAAACCCTTTTTGTCGCCGGTGCCCTGCCTGGGGAACAGGCGGAGGTCATGCTGACAGAGGATAAACGTCAATTTGCCCGGGCGAAAGTGACACGACTGATTAGCCGCAGTCCGGCGCGCGTCACGCCGCGCTGCCCACATTATGAACGCTGCGGCGGCTGCCAGCAGCAGCATGCCGATGTGGCGCTGCAACAGCAGAGCAAAGCCCAGGCGCTGAGCCGGATGCTGCGTCAGGCCACCGCACAAGAGGTGGCGGTGGATGAGGTGATCGCCGGTCAGCCCTGGGGCTATCGTCGCCGCGCCCGTCTGGGGCTGCAATGGCAAAATAAGGCGCAGCGGTTGCAGATGGGCTTCCGTCAGGAAGCCAGCAACGATCTGGTCGATATTCAGCAATGCCCCATTTTAGTGCCCGAACTTGAGGCTTTACTGGTTCCATTGCACCAGTGTCTCAGTGACTTACGCGCTGTCAGGCGTCTCGGGCATGTAGAGCTGGTGCTGGCAGACAACGGGCCGCTGATGATTCTGCGCCATCTTGATGCGCTGCATGCGGATGACCGTGAAAAACTGGAACAGTTTTCGCATAAGCATCAGCTGATGCTGTTCCTGGATGCGGGCGGGGAAGAGTTGAGTGCGTTAAGTGAGTCGACGCCGTTTTATCAATCTCACCAGCTTAAGCTAACCTTCAGCCCACAGGATTTTATTCAGGTTAACGATGCTGTTAATCAGCAGATGGTCGCGAAGGCAATTGCCTGGCTCGATCTGCAGCCAGAAGACCGGGTGCTGGATCTGTTTTGCGGCATGGGAAACTTCACACTTCCTATAGGAATCTTCGTACAAAATGTAGTTGGTGTGGAGGGGATTGCAGCATTAGTGCGGCAGGCAGCGTATAATGCTGATTTGAATAATCTTAAAAATGTCAGTTTCTTTCAGCATAATCTGGAAGAAGATGTGTCGCGCCAGCCGTGGGCGGCACAGGGATTTAACAAGGTATTACTCGATCCGGCACGCGCCGGGGCTGCGGGCGTAATGGCGCATGTGGTTAAACTTGCACCAGATCGCGTGGTCTATGTTTCGTGTAATCCCACCACACTCGCCCGCGACAGCCAGACATTGCTGTCGGCAGGCTACCAATTGGAAAGGGTCGCGATGCTGGATATGTTCCCACATACCCGTCATCTCGAATCCATGGTGCTGTTCAGAAAAACATAAGCGATGTATGTCGTTGTGCAGGAGAGGTTATGGTTGCGGTCAGAAGTGCGCATTTAAATACTGAGGGGGATTTCGCCCTCGACCAGTGGATCGCCAGTCTCGGTATTGCCAACCCGCAATCATGTCAACGCGTGGCCGAGACCTGGCGCTACTGTGAAGCGCAGACGCAGGGCCATCCTGATCAGTCGCTGCTGCTGTGGCGCGGTATTGAGATGGTTGAAATCCTCTCAATGCTCAGCATGGATATCGAAAGCCTGTGTGCGGCGCTGATTTTCCCGCTGGCTAACGATGAAGTGGTGAGTGAAGAGGAGCTGGAAACCGCCGTCGGCAAAGGCATTGTCTCGCTGGTACACGGCGTGCGCGATATGGACGCTATCCGCCAGCTGAAAGCGATCCACAACGACTCCATGGCCTCTGAACAGGTGGATAACGTCCGCCGCATGCTGCTGGCGATGGTGGAAGATTTCCGCTGCGTAGTGCTGAAGCTGGCTGAACGCATCATGAACCTGCGCGAAATGAAAGATGCGCCGGAAGATGAGCGGGTACTGGCCGCCAAAGAGAGCACCAATATCTATGCGCCACTGGCTAACCGTCTCGGTATTGGTCAGCTCAAATGGGAGCTGGAAGATTACTGCTTCCGCTACCTGCATCCCGACGAATATAAGCGCATCGCCAAATTACTGCATGAGCGGCGTATTGACCGTGAGCAGTACATCGAAAACTTCGTCAGCAATCTGCGCAAAGAGATGGTCAAAGAGGGCGTGCGCGCCGAAGTCTATGGCCGTCCCAAACATATCTACAGCATCTGGCGCAAGATGCAGAAAAAATCGCTGGCCTTTGATGAACTGTTTGACGTGCGGGCGGTGCGCATCGTCGCCGATCGCCTGCAGGATTGCTACGGTGCGCTGGGTACGGTGCATACGCTCTATCGCCATCTGCCCAGCGAATTCGATGACTACGTCGCTAACCCCAAACCCAACGGCTATCAGTCGATTCATACGGTGGTGTTAGGGCCGCAGGGTAAAACGGTGGAGATCCAGATCCGTACCCGCCAGATGCATGAAGATGCCGAGCTGGGCGTGGCGGCGCACTGGAAATATAAAGAGGGGCCAACTTCCAGCAGCGCGCGTGGCGCGGCCGGTCATGAAGAGCGGATCGCCTGGCTGCGTAAGCTGATCAGCTGGCAGGAAGAGATGGCGGACTCCGGCGAACTGCTGGAAGAGGTCCGCAGCCAGGTGTTCGATGACCGGGTCTACGTCTTTACCCCGAAAGGCGACGTGGTGGATCTGCCCGCTGGATCGACGCCGCTCGACTTTGCCTATCATATTCACAGCGACATCGGTCACCGCTGCATCGGCGCAAAAATCGGTGGCCGCATCGTGCCGTTCACCTACCAGCTGCAGATGGGCGATCAGGTTGAAGTGATCACCCAGAAGCAGCCGAACCCGAGCCGCGACTGGCTCAATCCGAATCTGGGCTACATCACCACCAACCGTGGGCGCTCGAAGATCCACAACTGGTTCCGCAAGCAGGATCGCGACAAGAATATTATCGCCGGACGGCAGATTCTGGATAACGAACTGAATCAGCTGGATATCAGCCTGCGTGAAGCCGAAAAACTGCTGCTGCCGCGCTATAACGTCACCTCGCTTGAAGAGCTGCTGGCGGCGATTGGCGGCGGCGATATTCGTCTTAACCAGATGGTTAACTTCCTGCAGGCGAAGCTGAACAAGCCGAGCGCCGAAGAGGAAGATCGCGAAGCACTGCGCCAGCTGACCCAGAAATCGTACACTCCCTCTTCACGCAAAGAGAGCGGACGCGTCGTCGTGGAAGGCGTGGGCAACCTGATGCACCACATTGCCCGCTGCTGCCAGCCGATTCCGGGGGATGATATTGTCGGCTTCATCACCCAGGGGCGCGGCATCTCTATTCACCGTGCCGACTGCGACCAGCTGGCTGAACTCATTTCGCATGCGCCGGAACGTATCGTCGATGCGGTGTGGGGCGAAAGCTACTCCAGCGGCTATTCGCTGGTGGTGCGCGTGACCGCCAACGATCGCAGCGGCTTACTGCGTGACATCACCACCATTCTCGCCAACGAGAAAGTGAATGTCCTGGGCGTCTCAAGCCGCAGCGACACCAAAAAACAGCTGGCGACCATCGACATGGATATCGAGATCTACAACCATCAGGTACTGGGACGTGTCCTGGCGCGTCTGAACCAGGTCTCTGATATCATTGACGCCCGTCGCCTGCACTGATATTCAGGCAGGCACTGAGGCAACCGGCAGCAGGAGGTTGCGCAGGCGTTTTCTGCACCACCAGACACGGCCGGACGCGGTGAATAGCGTCCTGCCGTGTTGTACGCTTTGCCTCTTCGCCCGTTGCCTGTCATCTCACTAATCAAGGATCCTCCTGAATGAACGCTATTGAGCGCCTGCTTGGCATAATGAAAACCCTGCGCGATCCACAACATGGCTGTCCGTGGGATCGTGAACAGACCTTCGCCACCATCGCGCCCTATACGCTGGAAGAGACCTACGAAGTGCTGGACGCCATCCAGCGTGAAGATTTTGACGATCTGCGCGGTGAGCTGGGCGATCTGCTGTTTCAGGTGGTGTTCTATGCGCAGATGGCCAGCGAACAGGATCGCTTTAATTTTGAGGATGTCTGCCACGCAATCAGCGACAAGCTGGAGCGCCGTCATCCACACATTTTTGGCGATGCCACAGCAGAAACCAGCCGCGAAGTGCTGAAAAACTGGGAAGCGATAAAAACCGCTGAGCGGGCTGACAAAGCCCAGCATTCGGCGCTGGATGATATCCCTAAGGCACTGCCCGCACTGATGCGCGCCCACAAGATTCAGAAGCGTTGTCACAATGTCGGATTCGACTGGACCACGCTGGGGCCGGTGGTGGCTAAGGTGCATGAAGAGATTGATGAAGTGATGCACGAGGCGCAGCAGAGCGTGGTGGATGGTGAGAAGCTGGAAGAGGAGATTGGCGATCTGCTGTTCGCCACGGTTAACCTGTCGCGCCATCTGGGCAGCAAAGCGGAAACTGCGCTGCAAAAGGCCAACGACAAGTTTGAGCGCCGCTTCCGCGAAGTCGAAGCGATCATCGCTGCACAGGGGTTAAGTATGCCGGGTGCCACGCTGGAGCAGATGGAAGCCGCCTGGCAGCAGGTGAAACGGGGCGAGAAGCGCTGATTATTCCAGCGCTGTGCATAAAGTCACCGCTTTCGCTTACTCGATTCAGCCTGGCGGCAACTTTGTGACGCACGTCAACATTTCATTGGCGGCTATCGGCTATGTTAGCCGCAGCAATGCGTTGGAGGATGGCGGTGATTCATCAATTGTGGCTGATAGCGGTTTCCAGTATACTGTTTTCCCGTCCTGGTTATTCCACCGTCTTTAAACCTAAACTCTCAGGTTCAGCATGACAACGAATTATATTTTTGTGACCGGCGGGGTCGTTTCCTCTCTGGGTAAAGGCATTGCCGCAGCCTCCCTCGCAGCCATTCTCGAAGCCCGTGGTCTGAACGTGACCATCATGAAGCTGGACCCGTATATCAACGTGGATCCAGGCACCATGAGCCCGACGCAGCACGGTGAAGTTTTCGTCACTGATGACGGCGCTGAAACCGATCTGGATTTGGGTCACTACGAGCGCTTCATCCGTACCAAAATGTCGCGTCGTAACAACTTCACCACTGGCCGTATCTACTCAGAAGTCCTGCGCAAAGAGCGCCGTGGCGACTATCTGGGCGCAACCATTCAGGTTATTCCGCACATCACCAACGCCATCAAAGAACGCATTATTGAAGGCGGTGAAGGTCATGATGTGGTACTGGTCGAAATCGGCGGCACGGTCGGGGATATCGAATCACTGCCGTTCCTGGAAGCGATTCGCCAGATGGCCGTTGATGTGGGCCGCGAACACACCATGTATATGCACCTGACGCTGGTGCCGTATATGGCGGCTGCCGGTGAAGTGAAAACCAAACCGACCCAGCACTCGGTGAAAGAGCTGCTGTCGATTGGTATTCAGCCAGACGTGCTGATTTGCCGTTCTGACCGTGCCGTACCGGCCAACGAACGCGCTAAAATCGCCCTGTTCTGTAACGTCCCTGAAAAAGCGGTTATCTCGCTGAAAGACGTTGATTCCATCTACAAGATTCCTGGCATGCTGAAATCGCAGGGCCTGGATGACTATATCTGCAAGCGCTTCAACCTGAATGCACCGGAAGCCAACCTGGCCGAATGGGAGCAGGTGATCTACGAAGAAGCCAATCCGGGTGGTGAAGTCACCATCGGTATGGTGGGCAAGTATGTGGAATTGCCGGATGCCTACAAGTCGGTCATCGAAGCGCTGAAACATGGCGGCCTGAAAAATCGCGTCACCGTGAACATCAAACTGATCGATTCGCAGGATGTTGAATCACGCGGTGTCGAATTACTGAAAGATCTGGATGCGATTCTGATCCCGGGTGGCTTCGGTTACCGTGGCGTGGAAGGCAAGCTGATGACCGCGCAGTATGCACGTGAAAACAACGTGCCGTACCTGGGCATCTGCCTGGGCATGCAGGTTGCGCTGATGGAGTTCGCCCGCAATGTCGCCGGGATGCCGGGCGCCAACTCCACGGAATTTGTGCCAGACTGTAAATATCCGGTGGTGGCATTAATCACCGAATGGCGTGACGAAGATGGCAACGTCGAAGTCCGCAGCGAGCAGAGCGATCTGGGCGGCACCATGCGTCTGGGCAGCCAGCAGTGTCAGTTAACGCCGGGCAGCCAGGTTCGCCAGCTCTACGGCTCTGACACTATCGTTGAGCGCCATCGTCACCGCTATGAAGTGAACAATATGCTGTTAAAGCAGATTGAAGCAGCCGGTCTGCGCGTAGCAGGTCGCTCTGGTGATGATCAACTGGTTGAGATTATCGAGATCCCGAACCATCCGTGGTTTGTGGCCTGCCAGTTCCATCCTGAGTTTACCTCGACCCCACGCGACGGCCATCCGTTGTTTGCCGGCTTTGTTAAAGCCGCACATGAGCATCAGAAGCGTTTAGCGAAGTAAGTTTCACAGGCAGCGCGCGAACTTTTCGCGCGTTGCTTGTCTTAGGATTGACTAACTTGTACTGAGGAAAATCGTAATGTCCAAAATCGTAAAAGTCATCGGTCGCGAAATTATCGACTCACGTGGTAACCCGACTGTTGAAGCTGAAGTGCATCTGGAAGGCGGTTTCGTAGGCCTGGCAGCTGCACCATCAGGTGCCTCTACCGGTTCACGCGAAGCGCTGGAACTGCGTGACGGTGACAAATCACGTTATCTGGGCAAAGGCGTAACCAAAGCCGTTGCTGCAGTAAACGGTCCGATTGCTGAAGCGGTAAAAGGCAAAGACGCGAAAGATCAGGCGAACATCGATAAGATCATGATCGACCTGGACGGTACTGAGAACAAATCTAACTTCGGTGCTAACGCCATTCTGGCTGTTTCACTGGCAGCCGCTAAAGCCGCTGCAGCCTCTAAAGGTCAGCCGCTGTATGAGCACATCGCTGAACTGAACGGCACCCCAGGCAAATACTCTATGCCACTGCCAATGATGAACATCATCAACGGCGGCGAACATGCCGACAACAACGTCGACATCCAGGAATTCATGATCCAGCCGGTTGGCGCTCCGAACCTGAAAGAAGCCATCCGTATGGGTTCTGAAGTGTTCCACAGCCTGGCAAAAGTGCTGAAAAGCAAAGGCATGAGCACTGCTGTGGGTGACGAAGGCGGCTACGCGCCTAACCTGGGTTCCAACGCCGAAGCGCTGGCTGTTATCGCTGAAGCGGTAAAAGCGGCAGGCTACGAGCTGGGCAAAGACATCACCCTGGCGATGGACTGTGCGGCATCTGAGTTCTACAAAGATGGCAAATACGTTCTGGCCGGTGAAGGCGGTAAATCGTTTACCTCTGAAGAGTTCACCCACTTCCTGGAAGATCTGACTAAACAGTATCCGATCGTTTCTATCGAAGATGGCCTGGACGAATCTGACTGGGACGGCTTCGCTTACCAGACCAAAGTACTGGGCGACAAAATCCAGCTGGTGGGTGATGACCTGTTCGTTACCAACACCAAAATCCTGAAAGAAGGTATCGATAAAGGTATTGCTAACTCCATTCTGATCAAATTCAACCAGATCGGTTCTCTGACCGAAACCCTGGCTGCGATCAAAATGGCGAAAGACGCGGGCTACACTGCCGTGATCTCTCACCGTTCAGGCGAAACCGAAGATGCGACCATCGCTGACCTGGCGGTAGGTACTGCAGCGGGCCAGATCAAAACCGGTTCAATGAGCCGTTCTGACCGTGTTGCTAAGTACAACCAGCTGATCCGTATTGAAGAAGCGCTGGGTTCTAAAGCGCCATTCAACGGTCTGAAAGAAGTTAAAGGTCAGTAATGACCCTGTGCTGATGTCGCGTTAAGTGACATCATCGGCCTCTGAAGCCCCGCCTTGTGCGGGGCTTTTTATTGGTGGCGGTGTGCAGACGCAGATGGCAAGGCCCGATCGCCAAAGCGGCATCTCTGCCGGCCGGGTCCGCGCGATTACGCACCTCATCCCTGAGGTGCGCCCCTTACCGGGACAACGTTTTGCGTTGTTCAAAAACGCTTCCGGCGTTTTTGTCCTGAGCGCGGGACGCTTTGCTCTTCGGTCCTGGCCATCCACGTTTTGCGCCTGTCAGCCATCTGAAGCCCCTCTTTTGTGTTTTTTCCGGCGCGGAGAAAAGGCACAACGCGTGGTTGAGCTGCGCGGCAAATCTGCCATAATCAGCGCCCTGTTTTTTTCAAGCGAGTCCGTAATGCAATACCCGATTAACGAAATGTTCCAGACACTGCAGGGCGAAGGTTATTACACCGGCATGCCTGCCATTTTCATTCGTTTGCAGGGATGCCCGGTGGGCTGTAGCTGGTGCGATACCAAACACACCTGGGAAAAGCGGACCGATCGGGAAACGTCGCTGGGCGATATTTTGATCAAGACGGTGGAAAGCGACGCCTGGGGTGATGCCGACGCGGCGACCCTGGTGAGTGCCATTGCGCAGCAGGGCTGGACGGCGCGTCATGTGGTGATCACCGGCGGTGAACCTGCGATTTACGATCTGCGTCCGTTAACCACTGCGCTGGAGCAGCACGGTTTCCAGTGCCAGATTGAGACCAGCGGAACCCACGAGATCCACTGTTCCGAACGGACCTGGGTGACCGTCTCGCCGAAGGTCAATATGCGCGGCGGCTACGATGTTCTGCCCCAGGCGCTGAGCCGGGCCGATGAAATCAAGCATCCGGTAGCGCGCGAGCGTGATGTGGAAGCGCTGGATCGGCTGCTGGCAGGTATTGATGACACCAAAGCGCGTATCATCGCCCTGCAGCCGATCAGCCGCAAAGATGATGCAACCCGGCTCTGTATTGAGACCTGCATTGCCCGTAACTGGCGTCTGTCGATGCAGACCCATAAATATCTCAATATCGCCTGATCCTGATAACGCGGCACGCAATGAGCCGTTAACCACAGGGAAATGTTGAGCGTCAGAGGCAGGACGGAGAGAAAAGCCGCGTCGGATCGAAGGGTTCGATCCGACAGGGTTAGCCGCGGTAAACGCAGCCTGCGGTGCAGGTTTCTTTGATCATCACCGCGCTAAGCAGCGGCAGTTGCGGCTTCATCTGATCCCAGATCCATTTCGCCAGCACTTCGCTGGTGGGATTTTCCAGGCCGGGAATATCATTCAGATAGTAGTGGTCCAGCCGATTGTAGACCGGCTTAAACGCCGCCTTCAGCTCAGCAAAATCCATAACCCAGCCGGTATGCGCATCCACTTCGCCGGTAATCTCCAGACGAACCAGGAACGAATGACCGTGCAGACGGCCACATTTGTGTCCGGCCGGCACATTCGGTAGATGATGCGCGGCTTCGAACTGGAACTCTTTAAACAAGGTGGTAGACATAGTGGTTCTCAGACATTAAAAAACCGCTGAATTCTACCTGATTACCGCTTTTTTCGCACCCGCACCGCACAAACCGAACCTTTTCCTGCGCGTTTATACAGTGGCGTCCAGCTAATTAACTGATATATCACCGCTTTGCTTACCACTTTTAACGATTATTCCTACCTGGAAAACCATTTAGTCATTTTGGTTATTTGATATGTCGAAGGTGTATTTAATCGTTAATATACGGACCGGTAACCTACGCACTCTTCCGCCATTTTACGGTCCGGACTTCTGATACTGGAATTTTTAACGCGATGACGACTCAGGCACCTGGTTCAATGCTTCCGCTCTCCCCGGAACAACTCGCTCGCTTACAGGCGGCGACGACAGATTATTCCCCGACTCAACTGGCGTGGCTGTCAGGCTATTTCTGGGGCAGGGTGGAACAGACCCCGGGTAGCGCCGTCGCCAGCACTGCATCTGCTCCGGCTCCGGCCGAAGCGCCCGCCATTACGCTGCTTTCTGCCTCCCAGACCGGCAACGCACGTCGTCTGGCTGAGCAGTTGCGTGATGACCTGCTGGCCGCAAAGCTGAACGTAAACCTGGTGAATGCCGGTGATTACAAGTTCAAACAGATTGGCCAGGAAAAAATGCTGGTGGTTGTAACCTCCACCCAGGGCGAAGGCGAACCGCCGGAAGAGGCGGTGGCGCTGCATAAATTCCTGATGTCAAAAAAGGCACCGAAAATGGAGGGTGCCGCCTTCGCGGTGTTTGGCCTGGGCGACACCTCTTATGAATTCTTCAGTCAGGCGGGTAAAGATTTTGACAGCCGACTGGCGGAGCTGGGCGGCGAGCGTCTGCTGGATCGCGTTGATGCGGATGTTGAGTATGCGGAGCAGGCCGCCGCCTGGCGCAATGCACTGACGGAAATTCTCAAGAAACGCGTTCCCACTGAATCCCCGGCGCAGGCTGCGGCGACAGCAGCCGGCAGCGTCAACGAAGTCACCACCAGCCCCTATACTAAAGAGTCGCCGCTCAGCGCGAGTCTGGCGGTGAATCAGAAAATTACCGGACGGGACTCAGATAAAGATGTGCGCCATATCGAAATCGATCTGGGCGATTCCGGTCTGCGCTACCAGCCTGGCGATGCGCTGGGCGTCTGGTATGAGAACGACGCGGCGCTGGTCAGCGAACTGCTGGAGCTGGTCTGGCTGAAAGGCGATGAGCCGGTAGAGGTTCAGGGGAAAACCCTGCCGCTGGCGGAGGCGCTGCAGAAGCATTTCGAGCTGACGGTTAACACCGCACAGATCGTGGCGCAGTATGCCCAGCTGTCACGCAACGCGGAGTTGCTCTCACTGGTGGATGATAAAGCCAGGCTGCAGCACTATGCGCAGCACTATCCGATTGTAGATATGGTGCGCCTGGCACCGTCCGAACTCAGCGCTGAACAGCTGACCGGGCTGCTGCGACCGCTGACGCCGCGACTCTACTCTATCGCCTCTTCGCAGGCTGAAACCGATACCGAAGTGCATATCACCGTTGGTGCCGTTCGCTTTGATATTGAAGGTCGCCAGCGTGGCGGCGGTGCATCGACCTGGCTGGCCGATCGCATCGAAGAAGAGGGCGAAGTCCGGGTCTTCATCGAACACAACGACAACTTCCGCCTGCCTGCTAATCCGGATGCGCCAGTGATCATGATTGGCCCGGGCACCGGCATCGCGCCGTTCCGCGCCTTTATGCAGCAGCGCGACAACGACGGTGCCAGCGGCAAAAACTGGCTATTCTTTGGTAATCCGCACTTCACCGACGATTTCCTCTATCAGGTAGAGTGGCAGAAATATGTTAAGGATGGTCTGCTGACCCATATCGACCTCGCCTGGTCACGCGATCAGGCAGAGAAGATTTACGTACAGGATAAGATCCGCGCGAAAGGGGCCGAAGTGTGGCGCTGGATTGAAGAGGGCGCGCATCTTTATGTCTGTGGCGACGCGAATCGTATGGCAAAAGACGTCGAGCAGGCATTGCTGGATGTGGTGGTCGAACACGGCGGAATGGATCGTGAAACGGCCGACGAATTTTTAAGTGAGCTGCGCATTGAGCGCCGTTATCAGCGAGACGTTTACTAATGAGCGATAAACACCCTGGACCGCTGGTTGTAGAAGGCAAATTAGCAGACGCTGAGCGTCTGAAGAAGCAGAGCAACTATCTGCGCGGCACCATTAAAGAAGATCTGGAAGAGGGTCTGACCGGCGGTTTTACCGGCGACAATTTCCTGCTGATTCGTTTTCACGGCATGTACCAGCAGGACGATCGCGATATTCGTGCCGAACGTGCGGAGCAGAAGCTGGAGCCGCGCCACGCCATGATGCTGCGTTGCCGGTTACCGGGCGGCATCATTACGCCGACTCAGTGGCTGGCCATCGACAAATTTGCCACCGATAAAACCATCTATGGCAGCATCCGTCTGACTAACCGTCAGACCTTCCAGTTTCACGGCATTCTGAAGAAGAACGTCAAGCCGACGCATCAGATGCTGCATGAGGTGGGGCTGGATGCGCTGGCGACCGCCAACGACGTTAACCGTAACGTGCTCTGTACGTCCAACCCGGTTGAGTCGGAACTGCATCAGGAAGCGTATGAGTGGGCGAAGAAACTCTCTGAGCATCTGCTGCCACGCACCCGTGCCTATGCGGAGATCTGGTGGGATAAAGAAAAAGTCGCCACCACCGACGAAGAGCCGATCCTCGGTGAAACGTATCTGCCGCGTAAATTCAAAACCACCGTGGTGATCCCGCCGCATAACGACGTGGATCTGCACGCCAACGATCTGAACTTTGTCGCTGTCGCCGAGCACGGCAAGCTGGTGGGCTTTAACCTGCTGGTGGGTGGCGGGCTGTCGATTGAGCACGGTAACAAAGCGACCTATGCGCGCACCGCCAGCGAGTTTGGCTATTTCCCGGTGGAGAAGATCCTCGACGTTGCCGAGGCGGTGGTCACGACGCAGCGCGACTGGGGCAACCGTACCGACCGTAAAAACGCCAAAACCAAGTACACCCTGGAACGCGTTGGCGTCGAGACCTTTAAAGCCGAAGTTGAAAAACGGGCAGGCGTGACGTTTGAGCCGATCCGTCCTTATGAGTTCACCACCCGTGGCGATCGTATTGGCTGGATTAAAGGCATCGACAACAAATGGCACCTGACGCTGTTTATCGAAAATGGTCGCCTGCTCGACTATCCGGGCCGACCGCTGAAAAGCGGCATCGCCGAAATTGCGAAAATCCATCAGGGCGATTTCCGCCTGACCGCTAACCAGAACCTGATTGTGGCGGGCGTGCCGGAAAGCGAAAAAGCGCAGATCGAAGCAATCGCGCGCGAACATGGTCTGATGGATCACGTTACGGCACAGCGCGAAAACTCGATGGCCTGCGTGGCGTTCCCGACCTGTCCGCTGGCGATGGCAGAAGCCGAGCGCTTCCTGCCTGCCTTCGTGACCAAAGTGGAAGGGATCATGCATGCGCATGGCGTTGGCGATGAGCACATAGTGTTACGCGTTACCGGTTGTCCCAACGGCTGTGGCCGTGCCATGCTGGCTGAGCTGGGGCTGGTGGGTAAAGCGCCAGGTCGCTACAACCTGCATCTGGGTGGAAACCGCAGCGGAACGCGTATTCCCCGCATGTACCGTGAAAACATTAACGAAAGCGAAATTCTCGCCACTATTGATGAGCTGGTGGGACGCTGGGCCACTGAGCGCCAGGCCGCTGAAGGCTTTGGTGACTTCACCATCCGCGCGGGCATTGTTGCGCCGGTGCTGGACCCGGCACGCGATTTTTGGGAGGAAGCAAAATGAGTCACCCCGACCTCGCAGCACTGAATGAGATGTCCAAAGTCCAGCGTGCTATGGCGCTGGCCGCGACCAATGCGCAGCTGGAGAAGTCATCTGCGGAAGAGCGGGTCAGCTGGGCGCTGGAGAATCTGCCGGGTGCCTACGTGCTCTCCTCCAGTTTCGGTATTCAGGCCGCGGTGTCGCTGCATCTGGTGACACGTCAGCAGCCCGATATTCCGGTGATCCTGACCGACACTGGCTATCTGTTCCCGGAGACCTATCGTTTTATTGATGAGCTGGCGGACCAGCTCAATCTCAACCTTAAAGTGTTCCGCGCCGAAACCTCACCGGCCTGGCAGGAAGCGCGCTACGGCAAACTGTGGGAGCAGGGCGTCGAGGGGATTGAGAAATATAATGAGATCAACAAAGTTGAGCCGATGAATCGCGCCATTGAAACCCTGGGCGCGCAGACCTGGTTTGCCGGATTGCGCCGCGACCAGTCGGGCAGCCGGGCGAATCTGCCGGTGCTGGGCGTCCAGCGTGGCGTCTTTAAGCTGCTGCCGATTATCGACTGGGATAACCGCCAGATTCATCAGTACCTGGAACAGCATAAGCTGAAGTACCATCCGCTGTGGGATGAAGGCTATCTCTCGGTGGGCGATACCCATACTACCCGCAAGTGGGAGCCGGGTATGGCAGAAGAAGAGACGCGCTTCTTCGGTCTCAAGCGCGAGTGTGGTCTGCACGAAGGCTGACGCAGGACTTCTCTCCCCGAACACAGGGAGAGAAGTTTTTGGCTGCAGTCAGGCGGAAAGCTAAGCGCCTTTTAATCCGGCAAACGCCTCTGCTGCACGGGTCACATTCACTTTCGTCACCTCATACTCTGCCACCGTGACAAACGGATCTTCCGCTAAAATTGCATCCAGTTCTTCTCGTTCCATCTCCCTGACCAGTAACATGCCGCCCGTGCGCGGATCTTTACGTCCCGCTGCAATAAAAACGCCCGCGTCAAAATAGCGATCCAGCCATTCGATATGGGCTGCCAGCAGCGCTTCAACTTCTTCTACCGGACGAACGTAATTCAGAAAGACCACGTACATGTCAGATCCTTACACTTTGGGGTTGGTCAGTTCACTGAGCAGCGGCAGCAGCACGCGAACGCTGTCGCGGGTTCGCAAGGTTATCTGCCCCGGCAGCCAGCGGTCGAGATAGCTCAGATTATCCAGGTCAGTCTGATGGCGGGTAACGCCATCAGGAAAGTGGGGACTACGATGACGCTGCAGCGCACCATCTTTATTACCCAGCGTCCAGTTGCTGGCGGTCACATCCAGCAGCGGAAAGCCCGCCTTGTCGAAGGCATTAAGAGCGTCAAAGTCTTTACGGTTCAGCTGATGACTGGCGGCGGGAATGCCCTGCTGACGTGCCAGTAACAGGGCTCGTTCGCTGGTCTGCTTGCGCACCGCCCGGGGCGTATTCATGCCGCTGTTAAAATAGAGATGATCGCCGGTGATCAGGCTATTCAGATCGATGACCAGCAGGGTATTCTTCTTCTCACGCGTGCTCATCCGCTCAACATAATCATCCATGCCGTGCAGATCCGCCTCTCCGGCGCTCAGCGCCACAAAGCGTATGCCGTAGTGCAGCGGTTTGCGGCTCAGCTGCTGCGCCAGCTCCAGCATCACGCCAAGACCCGATGCATTATCATCGACGCCCTGCAGGCGTAAGCCGCCCAGATTGTGCTGGGCCTGGCTGCTATTTTGCGGCGTCCAGGTATCCAGATGTGCCACGATCAGAATCTCCTGCGGCACGCTGCCTGCACGCGCGGCAATCACCGAGGTTGCCGTGAGCTTATGCCAGCGCTGTGTGCCGTCCTCTTCCTGCCACTTATAGCCGGTCCTGAACTGGCGGGTATTGGTCTTATAACCCAGCGCGGTAAATTGCTGTTGCAGGTAGTCGGCTGCCATCAGCTCAGCCGGGCTGCCGCTCATCCGGCCAGGAAACAAGGTGGCGATGTGCCGGACCTGCTGTTCGGCAAACTGACCAGGCGGAGTGGCCAGAGCCAGCGGGGAAATGAGTGCGCCAAATAAAATTGTCGCTACCCTCAAGCGGAGGGAATAAAACATAGTGCATCCTTTTTCATTATTCGGGAGCCGTTCCGCATGGGGGCCAGGGCCAGCCATGCCGCGCGCATTATATCCTTTTTGTCCCGTGACTTTGTTAGTGGAATCGGGCGCTGTCACTACCGAAAGGCGTAACGGACCATTATCGCTGGCACTTATCTGCTTTTGCTGCCGCAGGTGTGGCTTTCAATATGTGAGCCTGTTCACGAAAAAGCCATTAAATTTCATCTGTTAAGACCAAATTGTTCTGTGCTTTGCGGCGTCGTTATTCCATTCGGTAACTACTCATTCCAATTCGTAATTTCATCTGGATAAACCCAGCGACGTATAGTCGCGTTAATACAAAGTTAAAACATCAGGGTTAACGTGGACTATTTGCCTCTTTTTGCCGATCTTTCTGGCCGCCCGGTTCTGGTTGTCGGCGGGGGAGATATTGCGGCGCGAAAAATTGAACTGCTGCGCCGTGCACGCGCGCGCGTTCTGATCGCATCTCGTGAACTCTGCCCTGAACTGCAGGCACTGCTGGATAAGCAGGAGCTGGAGTGGCTGGCGACCGAATTTGACCCGGCCCAGCTGGATGGCGTTTTCCTGGTGATTGCCGCCACCGACGACAATCATCTTAACAGCCAGGTGTTTGAAGCCGCCAACGCGCGGCATAAGCTGGTTAATGTGGTGGATGACCAGCCAAAATGCACTTTTATCTTCCCCTCAATTGTTGACCGCTCACCGCTGGTGGTGGCGATCTCCTCCAGCGGCACCGCACCGGTGCTGGCACGCATGCTGCGCGAAAAAATCGAAACGCTGCTGCCTGCCAGTCTGGGTCAGATGGCTGAAGTGGCCGGACTCTGGCGCGATAAAGTTAAACAGCGCTTCAGCCGCATGTCTGACCGTCGGCGCTTCTGGGAACGCGCTTTCGACGGCCGGTTCGCCAGTGAGATGTCTGCCGGTAACGTCGAAGAGGCGAAACGCACGCTGGACCGTGAGCTGCAGGAAGAGCCGACCCGTCAGGGCGAAATCTTTCTGGTGGGCGCCGGGCCGGGCGACAGCGGCCTGCTGACGCTGCGTGGCCTGCAGGTGATGCAGTTAGCCGATGTGGTGCTCTACGACCATCTGGTCAGCGAAGAGGTGCTGGATCTGGTGCGCCGCGATGCCGATCGCATCTGCGTCGGCAAACGGGCCAGCGCGCACACGTTGCCGCAGGAAGAGATCAATCAGATGCTGGTTTCACTGGCGCTGAAAGGCAAGCGCGTCGTGCGCCTCAAGGGCGGCGATCCCTTTATCTTTGGCCGCGGCGGCGAAGAGCTGCAGGCGGCTCAGCAGGCGGGTGTGCCGTTCCAGGTGGTGCCGGGCGTCACCGCGGCAGCCGGTGCGACGGCTTATGCCGGTATTCCGCTGACCCACCGTGACTACGCGCAGAGCGTGATGTTTATTACCGGTCACTGCCGTCCCGATGGGGATGACATTGACTGGCCATCGCTGGCGCGTGCGCGTCAGACGCTGGCGATCTACATGGGAACCGTTAAAGCCGCTGCCATCAGCGAGGCGCTGATTCAGCACGGTCGCGCGCCATCAACGCCGGTGGCGGTGATCAGTCGCGGCACCCGTCAGGATCAACAGGTGCTGACCGGCACCTTAGAACAACTTGAGGCGCTGGCCGCCTCGGCACCCACTCCGGCGCTGCTGGTGATCGGAGAGGTGGTTAATCTGCACGGGCAACTCGCCTGGTTTAAACATTCAGCACAGCAGGGGGCTCGCGAGTCCGCCGTTGTCAATCTGGCTTGAGGGAAAATCATGGACCAAAAACGACTCACTCATCTGCGTCAGCTGGAGGCGGAGAGTATCCACATCATTCGCGAAGTGGCGGCGGAGTTCAGCAATCCGGTGATGATGTACTCCATCGGCAAAGACTCCTCGGTCATGCTACATCTGGCGCGTAAAGCCTTCTACCCAGGCACGCTGCCCTTCCCGTTGCTGCATGTGGATACCGGCTGGAAATTCCGTGAAATGTACGAATTTCGCGACCGCACCGTGAAAGCGATGGGCGCAGAGTTGCTGGTTCACCGCAACCCGGAAGGCGTGGCGATGGGCATCAACCCCTTTGTTCACGGCAGTGCCAAACACACTGACATCATGAAAACCGAAGGGCTGAAGCAGGCGCTGAACAAATATGGTTTTGATGCGGCCTTTGGCGGCGCACGTCGTGATGAAGAGAAGTCACGCGCCAAAGAGCGTATCTACTCATTCCGTGACCGCTTCCATCGCTGGGATCCGAAAAACCAGCGCCCTGAGCTGTGGCACAACTACAACGGTCAGATCAACAAGGGTGAAAGCATCCGCGTCTTCCCGCTGTCGAACTGGACCGAACTGGATATCTGGCAGTACATCTTCCTGGAAAACATCGAGATCGTGCCGCTCTATCTCGCCGCACCGCGTCCGGTGCTGGAGCGTGATGGCATGCTGATGATGATCGATGACGATCGCATCAACCTGCAGCCGGGTGAAGAGATCACCGAACGGATGGTCCGTTTCCGTACGCTCGGCTGCTGGCCGCTGACCGGCGCGGTAGAGTCTGAAGCGCAGACGCTGCCGGAGATCATCGAAGAGATGCTGGTTTCCACCACCAGCGAGCGTCAGGGCCGCATGATCGATCGCGATCAGTCCGGTTCGATGGAACTGAAAAAACGTCAGGGTTATTTCTAAGGAGACGCCAGATGAATACCGTAATTGCACAACAGATTGCCGACCAGGGCGGCGTTGAAGCCTGGCTGACCACGCAACAGCACAAGAGCCTGCTGCGTTTTCTGACCTGCGGCAGCGTTGACGACGGAAAAAGTACCCTGATTGGACGTCTGCTACACGACACCCGTCAGATCTATGAAGATCAGCTCTCGTCGCTGCACAACGACAGCAAACGTCACGGCACCCAGGGCGAGAAGCTCGATCTGGCGCTGCTGGTGGATGGTCTGCAGGCTGAGCGTGAGCAGGGCATTACCATTGATGTGGCCTACCGCTACTTCTCGACCGAAAAGCGTAAATTTATTATCGCCGACACGCCGGGACATGAGCAGTACACCCGTAACATGGCGACCGGCGCGTCAACCTGCGATCTGGCGATCCTGCTGATCGATGCGCGTAAAGGCGTACTGGATCAGACCCGCCGCCACAGCTTTATCTCGACGCTGCTGGGGATCAAACACCTGGTGGTGGCGATCAATAAGATGGATCTGGTGGAGTACAACCAGGAGCGCTTCGAGCAGATCAAACAGGATTACCTCGACTTTGCTGCGCAGCTGCCGGAAGACCTCGATATCCGCTTTGTGCCGATGTCGGCGCTGGAAGGGGATAACGTCGCTTCTGCCAGTCAGACCATGCCGTGGTATAGCGGCCCGACGCTGCTGGATGTGCTGGAGACCGTGGAGCTGAAGCGCGTCGTCGATCATCAGCCGATGCGTTTCCCGGTGCAGTATGTCAACCGTCCGAACCTCGATTTTCGTGGCTATGCCGGCACTCTGGCGTCGGGCAGCGTGCAGGTAGGCCAGCGCGTTAAAGTGCTGCCTTCTGGCGTGGAGTCGACCATTGCCCGCATTGTGACCTTCGATGGCGATCTGCAGGAAGCGGGTGCAGGCGAAGCGATTACCCTGGTGCTGCAGGATGAGATTGATATCAGCCGTGGCGATCTGCTGGTGGATGCCAGTGAAGAGCTGGCAGCGGTTCAGTCTGCCAGCGTTGACGTGGTCTGGATGGCAGAGCAGCCGCTGCAGGCCGGTCAGAGTTATGACCTGAAAATCGCCGGTAAGAAAACCCGTGGCCGGGTAGAGAAGGTGCTGCATCAGGTCGAGATCAACTCACTGGAGACGCGTCAGGTCGATACGCTGCCGCTGAACGGTATCGGTCGCATTGAGATCACCTTTGACGAACCGATGGTGCTCGACAGCTATCAGCAGAACCCGGTGACCGGCGGCATGATCTTTATCGATCGCCTGAGCAACGTCACCGTGGGTGCTGGCATGATCCATCAGCCAAACCATGATGCCCCGGTTAATACCGGCGAGTTCAGCGCGTTTGAGCTGGAACTGAATGCGCTGGTGCGCCGCCACTTCCCACACTGGAATGCGCGCGACCTGCTGGGCGGTCAGTAATGGCGCAGCACGACGATAACGTGGTGTGGCATGATCATCCGGTGACACGCGCCTCTCGCGAACAGCAGCATGGCCATCAGGGCGTGGTGCTGTGGTTCACCGGGCTTTCGGGCTCGGGGAAATCCACCGTTGCCGGTGCGCTGGAGCAGGCGCTGCACCGCATCGGCGTCAGCACCTATCTGCTGGATGGTGACAATGTGCGTCACGGCCTCTGTCGTGACCTCGGTTTCAGCGATGATGACCGTAAAGAGAATATCCGTCGCGTCGGTGAAGTGGCGAAACTGATGGTGGATGCCGGACTCGTGGTGCTCACTGCCTTTATTTCGCCGCATCGCGCCGAGCGTCAGATGGTGCGTGATCTGCTGGAGCCGGGACAGTTTATCGAGGTATTTGTCGATACGCCGTTAGCCGTGTGTGAAGCGCGTGACCCGAAAGGGTTGTACCGCAAAGCGCGCGCCGGTGAACTGCGTAATTTCACCGGTATCGACAGCGTCTATGAGGCGCCCGATAGCCCGGAAATCCAGCTGGATGGCGAACAATTGGTTACAAAACTGGCCGCCCAATTGTTAGACCTGCTGCGTGACCGCGATATCATCAGATCCTGAAGAGACAGCGGCAAATCGTTTCTGATTTGCCGCCCTCGCGCCAACAGGATGCCTATGCAGAACATTACCCCAATGCTCGCTCGAAAAGATGACTCCTCCCCGGATGAGCCGCGCTCATTGCTGCCGGGCGGCGTTATCGGCTTTCTCGCTTACTGGTGCGCGCTGGCGATTCCTTTCCTGCTGTTCGGCTCTAACACGCTATTCTTCTTTCTTTATACCTGGCCATTCTTTCTGGCGCTGCTGCCGGTTGCGGTGGTCACGGGTATCGCGCTGAATACGCTGCTGAGTGGACAGTGGCTGTGGGCCGCGCTCGCCACGGTGATCATGGTGGTCACGCTCTTCTGGTTAATGTTCTCTTTTCTCTCTGGCTGGTAAGCCGTCAGTGCGCCCGCGCTGATGTGCAAACGCATCGGCAGGTTACAAATCTTTTCCCGTCTGAATCGGTACTGATTCATATTTTGCGCAGACGCGCAGCAAAGCGCGCCATTTTCTCCGCTGGTGTGGAGTCCTGTGCAAAGTTATGGGATGATTGGGCCGTTTTTAGGGGGCGGGATGGGAAAACTGACGTTACTGTTATTGGTGCTGCTTGGCTGGCTGCAATATTCGTTGTGGCTGGGGAAAAATGGCATCCATGACTATACGCGCGTCAATGATGATGTCGCGGTGCAACAGGCAAACAATGCCAAACTGAAATCGCGAAACGATCAGCTGTTTGCCGAAATTGACGATCTCAATGGCGGCTCGGAAGCGATCGAGGAGCGTGCACGCAATGAACTGGGCATGATTAAGCCCGGTGAGACTTTCTATCGTCTGGTGCCTGACCAGAACAAACGCAACGCGCAACAAGCAGCGCTTAACCAACAACGATAAAACATGAACACTCTGGCCTCCCTTGCGGATGTGATTGCCGTGGTGCCCGCTGCCGGGATCGGCAGCCGCATGCAGGCAACCTGTCCGAAGCAGTATCTGACGATTGGTCAGCACACCCTTCTGGAACACAGCATTGCGCGTCTGTTTTCCCATCCCGCTATCAAACAGGTGATTGTCGCCCTCAGTCCTGATGACCAGCACTTCGCTTCACTGCCGCTGGCACGCGATCCGCGCGTGCTCAGGGTGACAGGCGGAGAGACCCGCGCCGAATCAGTGCTGGCCGGATTGCAGGCCGCACAGGGTTCCGCCTGGGTGCTGGTCCATGACGCCGCGCGTCCCTGTCTGCATCCCAACGATCTCCAGCAACTGCTCAATGTGCGTGAACAGAGCCACGTTGGCGGGATTCTGGCCGCGCCAGTGCGTGACACCATGAAACGGGGCGAGCCGGGCAAAGCCGCGGTGGCCCATACCGTAGAGCGCGACGATCTCTGGCACGCCTTAACGCCGCAATTTTTCCCTCATGCGCTACTCACCGCCTGCCTGACGCGGGCGCTGGCAGAAGGCGCGACCATCACCGATGAAGCCTCGGCGCTGGAGTATTGCGGCTACCACCCGCTGTTAGTCAGCGGACGCAGTGATAACATCAAAGTCACCCGGCCAGAAGATCTGGCGCTGGCGGCTTTTTATCTGAGTCAGATTCAATTAAAGGAGAGCGCATGATGCGTATCGGTCACGGTTTTGACGTTCACGCCTTTGGCGGAGAGGGTCCGTTAGTGATTGGCGGTGTGCGGATCCCGTTTGAGCAGGGTTTTATCGCCCATTCGGATGGCGATGTGGCGCTGCATGCGCTGACTGACGCGCTGCTGGGCGCAGTGGCGATGGGCGATATCGGCAAGCTGTTTCCTGACACCGATCCGGCCTTTAAAGGGGCGGACAGCCGCGGCCTGCTGCGTGAGGCCTGGCGCCGTATCGAAGCCAAAGGCTATCGCATCGGTAATGTCGACGTCACGATTATTGCTCAGGCACCGAAAATGCTGCCGCACGTGCCACAGATGCGGATCAATATTGCAGAAGATCTGGGCTGCCATATGGATGCGGTCAACGTCAAAGCGACCACCACCGAGAAGCTGGGCTTTACCGGGCGCGGCGAAGGCATCGCCTGTGAAGCGGTGGCGTTAGTCCTGAAAGCTGACAGCCAATGATGCTGAATTACCTGCACGGTACACCCGTGGCCTCCGGCGTGATCAAAGCCAATCCGGAAGATTTCGTGGTAGTTGAAGATCTCGGTTATGGCGCGGATGGTGAAGGTGAGCACCTGCTGGTGCGTATCCGTAAAGTGGGGGCCAATACCCGTTTTGTGGCTGAGGCACTGGCGAAGTATCTCGGTATTCATCAGCGCGACATGAGTTATGCCGGAATGAAAGATCGCCATGCGGTGACGGAACAGACCCTCTGTTTTCGTCTGCCGGGTAATGCGATGCCCGATCTGCGCGGTTTTGAGCTGGAAGGGGTCGAGATTCTGCAGGCGGTGCGCCACAAACGTAAGCTGCGCATCGGCGCACTGGCGGGGAATGCGTTCCGGCTGATCATCCGCCAGATCAGTGACCGTGATGCGGTTGAAACGCGTCTGGCGCAGATTCGCGATGCGGGCGTGCCGAACTATTTTGGTGAACAGCGCTTTGGCCGCGACGGCAATAACCTGGTGATGGCAGAAAAGTGGGCGCGCAATGAGATCATTATTCGCGACCGCAACAAGCGCAGCCTGATGCTCTCTGCCGCGCGCAGTGCGCTGTTTAATCAGGTGACCAGTGCGCGTCTGCAACAGCAGGGTGGGCTGACTCAGGTGCTCAACGGCGATGCGTTGCAGCTGACCGGACGAGGCAGCTGGTTTGTCGCGCAGCCTGATGAACTGGCAGAGTCACAGCGCCGGGTTGATCAGCATGAGCTGCGCATCACCGCGCCGCTGCCGGGACGGGGCGAGCCTGGCCCGCAGGCTGACGCGCTGGCCTTTGAACAGCAGGCGCTGGCTGATGAGACGCTGCTGCTGGGACTGATTGAACGTGAGAAGGTCGATGCTGCACGCCGTGCCATGCTGGTGGTGCCGCGCGATATGCAGTGGAGCTGGTGGGATGATGTCACGCTGGAACTGGCATTCTGGCTGCCAGCGGGCAGCTTTGCCACCAGCGTGGTCCGGGAGCTGCTGACCCACGCGGACTCGCCCGATCAGATTGATGAGTAATCTTCGCCGCAACCTGACCCGCAGTGTGGGTAATGTTGCGGCAAACCCCCACCGTCGTGTGATTTACGCCTACCACTTCCTTGCGCGCCTCGCTAGAATGCAAAAATCGCCGTCCATTCTTCACCTGTTGCCATGCCGTTAAAACAGGTTCCGTCACGGCGACCAGTCGAATAAAAAAAGGTCAGAACGAAATGCGGATATTGCTCAGTAACGATGACGGCATTCATGCGCCAGGCATTCAGACTCTGGCGAAAGCCCTGCGGCAGATTGCTGACGTGCAGGTTGTTGCCCCCGATCGTAACCGAAGCGGTGCCTCGAACTCATTAACGCTGGAAACGCCTCTGCGCACCTTCACCCATGAAAACGGTGATATCGCCGTCCAGATGGGGACGCCGACCGACTGCGTCTATCTGGGGGTGAATGCGCTGATGCAGCCGCGTCCCGACATTGTGGTGTCGGGCATCAATGCCGGCCCCAATCTGGGCGATGATGTGATCTACTCCGGCACGGTGGCGGCAGCGATGGAAGGGCGACATCTTGGCTTGCCGGCTATCGCGGTTTCGCTCAACGGCCATCAGCACTACGCCACCGCAGCGGCCGTGACCTGCGCTCTGCTCAGGGCGCTGACGCATGAACCGCTGCGCACCGGCCGCATTCTCAACATCAACGTTCCCGATCTGCCGTTGTCAGAACTCAAAGGCATCCGCGTGACGCGCTGTGGCAGTCGCCATCCGGCGGATCAGGTGATTGCGCAGCAGGATCCGCGTGGCAATACACTCTACTGGATTGGTCCGCCAGGCGAAAAACTGGATGCGGGCCCGGATACGGACTTCGCCGCCGTGGATCAGGGCTACGTCTCTGTCACGGCACTGCATGTCGATTTAACGGCGCACAGCGCGCAGAACGTGCTCAGTGACTGGCTGGCTAAAGCTGAGGTGAACCTGGCATGGTGAATCGGCGTATTGAGACGTTGCTGTCACAACTGCGTCAGCAGGGCATCGATGATGAAAACCTGCTGAAAGCCATCAGCGAGGTGCCGCGCGAACGTTTTATCGACGAAGCGTTCGAGCATAAAGCCTGGGACAATGTTGCCTTGCCCATCGGCTCCGGTCAGACGATATCACAGCCCTACATGGTCGCGCGGATGACCGCGCTGCTCGGACTTAATCCGCATTCGCGTGTGCTGGAGATTGGTACGGGTTCAGGTTATCAGACGGCGATTCTTGCCCATCTGGTGGACCATGTTTATTCAGTGGAACGCATCAAAGGGCTGCAGTGGCAGGCCAAGCGCCGTCTGAAACAGCTGGATCTGCATAATGTCTCAACCCGTCATGGTGATGGCTGGCAGGGCTGGCCTTCACGTGGCCCCTTCGATGCCATCATCGTCACGGCTGCACCGCCTGAAATTCCGATTGCGCTGATAGCACAACTGGCAGAAGGCGGCATCATGGTGCTGCCGGTTGGTGAAGATCAGCAGGTACTGAAGCGCCTGCGTCGTCAGGGCGAAGAGGTGATGGAAGAGACCATTGAACCAGTGCGTTTTGTCCCGCTGGTGCAGGGCGATCTGGCCTGACCCTCTTCGTATTTCTTCACAACTGTTTCATAGCACCACGTACCTGATGTTGTTACTATCCAGTTTATTCATCGAAAACGCAGATTTTATCGCGCCGCGCAGAGTATCCTGCTGGCAGATACAGTGAAACAGATAGATCAGAGTTGCCATCACGGGGGATTAATGAGCACGGGAAGCACACTTTTTCAGTTACGCCGTCTGGCGGCGCTTTCACTGGTAGGTTTTTGGCTGGCAGGCTGTAGCTCCAGCGACAACTCACAGGCACCCATCAGTCGCGTTGGCGACAATGGTGGCATGAACACTAACCAGTCTGGAGCAGACATGAGTTCAGGCGGCGTTCCTGCCACGCCAGCCCAGGGACAAATGTTAAGCAAAAATTCAGCATCTGCCCCCGCTAGTGGTGGAATGATTAGTACCAACAGCAATGTTGAGACGCAGAATGGCCGGATTGTTTACAATCGCAGTTATCAGAACATTCCTAAGGGTAGCTACTCCGGTGAAACTTATACCGTTAAGCGTGGCGACACATTGTTTTACATCGCCTGGATTACCGGCAACGATTTCCGTGATTTAGCCCAGCGCAACAATGTTCCGGCGCCATATGGCCTGAATGTCGGGCAAACTTTGCAGATTGGCAATGGGTCGGGTCAGCCGATTACTGGCGGCAATCCCATTACCGTTGCTGATGCAACGCAGGGCGGCGTTCCGGCGGCGCCACAAATTAAATCGCCTGCTGTTGCACAGCAACCTGTTATTACGTATTCTGATGATTCAGGTAATTCGGGTGGCAGCAAAATGTTGCCTTCGAATGGAGCAAATGTTGCAACGACAACAGCTCCAGTCGTTACCGCACCCCCAACGGTTAGCAGTACAACCAACAGTTCAACGCCGGTCGGAAGCTGGCGCTGGCCGACTGACGGGAAGATCATCGATAACTTCTCTGCCGCCGAAGGTGGCAATAAAGGTATCGATATCGCCGGGACGCGCGGACAATCTGTGGTCGCCACTGCTTCAGGACGAGTGGTTTACGCAGGTAACGCACTCCGGGGTTACGGTAATTTAATCATCATTAAACACAACGATGATTACCTGAGCGCCTACGCCCACAACGATACAATGCTGGTCCGGGAACAACAGGAAGTTAAGGCGGGGCAAAAGATCGCTACCATGGGTAGCACCGGAACCAGTTCAGTCAGATTACACTTTGAAATTCGTTACAAGGGGAAATCCGTAAACCCGTTGCGTTATTTACCGCAGCGATAATCCGGCAGAACAAAACAGGTTTATGTTCTGCCCTGGAATCACGGGTAGGAGCCGCTTATGAGCCAGAATACGCTGAAAGTAAACGAGTTACATGAGAACGCGGAATTCGATGAGAACGGAGCTGAAATTTTTGACGAGAAGGCACTCGTTGAAAATGAAGCCAGTGATAGCGACGTAGCGGAAGAAGAGTTGCTATCACAGGGTGCGACGCAACGTGTGTTAGATGCGACGCAGCTCTATCTCGGGGAGATTGGCTATTCTCCGTTGTTAACGGCAGAGGAAGAAGTCTTCTTCGCTCGCCGTGCATTGCGGGGTGATATCCCTTCCCGTCGCCGTATGATCGAAAGTAACTTACGCCTGGTGGTGAAAATCGCTCGTCGTTACAGCAATCGTGGTTTAGCCCTGCTGGACCTGATTGAAGAAGGTAACCTCGGCCTGATTCGCGCCGTAGAGAAATTTGACCCGGAGCGCGGGTTCCGTTTCTCAACGTACGCCACCTGGTGGATTCGTCAGACTATTGAACGGGCGATCATGAATCAAACCCGTACCATCCGTCTGCCGATTCACATTGTGAAAGAACTGAATGTTTATCTGCGTACTGCGCGTGAACTTTCCCACAAGCTCGACCATGAGCCGAGTGCGGAAGAGATCGCAGAGCAGCTTGATAAACCGGTTGATGACGTAAGCCGCATGTTACGTCTCAACGAACGCATTACCTCGGTTGATACGCCATTAGGCGGTGATTCTGAAAAAGCGCTGCTGGATATTCTGGCCGATGAGAAAGACAACGGGCCGGAAGACACCACGCAGGACGATGATATGAAACAAAGCATCGTTAAATGGCTGTTCGAACTGAACGCCAAGCAGCGTGAAGTGCTGGCACGTCGTTTCGGCCTGTTGGGCTATGAAGCGGCAACACTTGAGGATGTGGGTCGTGAAATCGGCTTAACCCGCGAGCGTGTACGCCAGATTCAGGTTGAAGGTTTACGCCGTCTGCGTGAAATCCTGCAGGCGCAGGGCCTCAGCATTGAAGCACTGTTTCGTGAATAATCGTTAACAGTAAATCTGAGTTTGAATGCGAAAAGCGATGGTGAAAACCATCGCTTTTTTTATGTCTGCAGAAAAGTGATTTGCGGGCGAGGGAGCATCGCACCGCGCATTAACGCGGTGCGATGTACGGGATGTAATATCAGACCAGCGATTTAAGACGATAAATCCAGTCGAGTGCCTGACGCGGTGTCAGCGTATCCGGATCCAGCGCCTCAAGCGCCTCCACGGCAGGCGAGGTCTCTTCAACCAGCAGCGGCAGCTGAGAGCCATCGACCGTCGATGACGCGGAGTGGTTTGAAACGGTCTCAAGTTCCTTCAGCTTATTGCGTGCCCGCTTAATCACCTCTTTGGGTACGCCGGCCAGCGCCGCCACAGCCAGACCATAGCTCTTACTTGCCGCACCCTCCTGGACGCTGTGCATAAAGGCGATCGTATCGCCATGCTCAACGGCATCCAGATGGACATTAACCACGCCTTCCATTTTTTCCGGCAGGGTTGTCAGCTCGAAGTAATGGGTGGCAAACAGCGTCATCGCCTTGATACGGTTCGCCAGGTTTTCGGCGCAGGCCCAGGCGAGCGATAAACCGTCGTAGGTGGATGTTCCGCGTCCAATCTCATCCATCAGCACCAGGCTGTTTTCGGTGGCGTTGTGCAGGATATTAGCGGTTTCGGTCATCTCAACCATAAAGGTCGAGCGCCCGGAGGCGAGATCGTCAGCGGCACCGACACGGGTAAAGATGCGATCCAGCGGGCCAATCAGCGTCTCATCGGCAGGAACAAAACTGCCAATCCATGCCATCAGCGCAATCAGCGCCGCCTGGCGCATATAGGTACTTTTACCGCCCATGTTGGGGCCGGTAATAATCAGCATTCTGCGCTGGGGTGCTAGTGACAGTGGGTTGGCAATAAACGGCTCTTTCAGAACCTGTTCCACCACCGGATGGCGTCCGCCGCTGATTTTAATCCCGGCTTTATCCTGCAATACCGGGCGGCAATAGTTCAGGGACCAGGCGCGTTCTGCCAGGTTGCTTAACACATCCAGCTCTGCCAGCGCGGCGGCACTCAGCTGCAGCGCTTCAAGATGCGGCAGCAACTGATCGAACAGCGCCTCATACAGGCTTTTTTCCAGCGACAGCGCTTTACCTTTGGAGGTGAGTACTTTGTCTTCGTACTCTTTCAGCTCCGGAATGATATAGCGTTCAGCATTTTTCAGGGTCTGACGACGCACATAGTGCATCGGTACCTGATGGCTCTGTCCGCGGCTTACCTGGATGTAATAACCATGCACGCCGTTAAAGCCGACCTTCAGGGTATCCAGTCCCAGCTTCTCGCGTTCGCGGATCTCCAGCCGGTCAAGATAGTCGGTTGCGCCATCTGCCAGTGCACGCCACTCATCCAGCTCCGCGTTGTAGCCGGGCGCAATCACTCCGCCGTCGCGGATCAGCACCGGCGGTGACTCAATCACCGCCTGTTCCAGCAGTTCACGTAACGCAGTGAACTCGCCCATCTGCGTGCGCAGCTTCTGCAACTGTGGCGCCTCAACATCGGCCAGCAGCTGGTTAAGTTCCGGCAGTTGCTGAAACGCATGACGCATGCGAGCCAGATCGCGCGGACGTGCGGTGCGCAGGGCCAGGCGAGCCAGGATTCGCTCCAGATCGCCGACCTGACGCAGCACCGGTTGCAGCACGTCGCTGAGATTTTGCAGCTCAGCAATCGACTCCTGACGCTGGTTAATGATGCGCGCATCGCGCAGCGGCATATGCAGCCAGCGTTTCAGCATCCGGCTACCCATCGGGGTGACCGTTTTATCCAGCACCGCCGCTAAGGTGTTGTCGGTGCCGCCTGCCAGGTTCTGGGTGATCTCCAGATTACGGCGGGTGGCCGCATCCATGATGATGCTGTCCTGCTGCCGCTCCATGCTCAGCGAGCGGATGTGGGGCAGCGTGGTGCGCTGGGTATCTTTGACATACTGCAGCAGGCAGCCCGCCGCGCTCAGTCCGAGGTGCGCATTCTCCACGCCGAAGCCATTAAGATCGCGGGTGCCGAACTGCAGGTTCAGCTGCTGGCGTGCGGTGTCGATCTCAAACTCCCACAGCGGACGGCGTCGCAGGCCGCGTCGCTGATCGATCAGCGACATCGCCTGGAAATCTTCGGGGTAGAGCAGCTCCGCCGGATTGGTACGCTGCAGCTCTGCCGCCATGGTTTCAGCATCGGCAGGTTCGCTGAGGCGAAAACGGCCTGAGCTGATATCCAGCGTGGCGTAGCCAAAACCACGCGGGCTTTGCACGATCGCCGCCAGCAGATTGTCGTGTCGCTCCTGCAACAGCGCCTCATCACTGATGGTGCCTGGGGTAACGATGCGCACCACTTTGCGTTCGACCGGGCCTTTGCTCAGCGCCGGATCGCCTATCTGCTCGCAGATGGCAACGGATTCGCCCAGCTGCACCAGTTTAGCCAGGTAACCTTCAACCGCATGATAGGGCACACCCGCCATCGGGATCGGTTCGCCCGCTGACGCACCGCGCTTGGTGAGTGAAATCTCCAGCAGCTGCGAGGCTCGTTTTGCGTCGTCATAAAACAGCTCGTAGAAGTCACCCATACGGTAAAACAGCAGAATGTCAGGATGCTCCGCCTTGAGACGCAGGTACTGCTGCATCATGGGCGTATGGGAAGGAAAGTCCTTTTCGGTTGGCTCTTGCATAAGGTTTTAGCTCATTTTTAATGCGGTAAATTTCTGGCGGTCAACGCCCATGAAACCGAAAGGGATTCCAGGCGCGCAGGATAATCAGATGATAACGAATAGGGCAGGGCATATGCCAGCGTGATGCACAGCCGCGATCCTGACCGGGTGTAACCTGACAGGCATCCTGGCAAATGTGGCGGCGGCTGGCGACAAAAAAGTGCCTGTTCTCATGATGCTGAGGCGGGGCTGCGAGGCGGCTCGCGATTTCTGCGGTAGTTTACGGCCGGCAGGAGGGCAATGCGCCGCATCGGGAAGGGGAAAGTGTCAGTGCAGCCCGTTCTGCAGCGCCCAGACGGCGGCTTCAAGTCGGGATTTAAGGTTCATCTTTTTCAGCAGATATTTAACGTGAACCTTGACCGTGCTTTCACTGATGACCAGCTTGCGGGCAATCGCTTTATTGGTCATCCCGTCGCTGATCAGTTGCAGAATATCGCGTTCGCGCCGGGTCAGCTGATTGATGTCGCGCGTCTGAGCAGGCTGCGCTTCACGCAACCGGGCGACCAGAATCGGGGTTAACGCCTCGCTCAGCACGATCTGACCGGCAGCAGCCTGATGCAGCGCTTTCAGTAAGGCTTCCGGTTCCATATCTTTCAGCAGATACCCATCAGCGCCGCGCTTCAGCGCGCTGACCACATCCTCTTCATTATCTGAAACGCTGAACACCACCACCCGGCCAGAAAGGGCTATCTCACGCAGCTGGGTCAGGGTATCCAGTCCGTTCAGACCTGGCATATTAAGATCAAGCAGGATCAGGTCGGGATCATGCTGCTGTGCCAGCGCCAGGCCATCAATGCCATTACCCGCTTCGGCAACCACCTGCAGTCTTTCATCCAGCGCAATCAGCTGCTTCAGGCCGTTGCGCAGCATGGGATGGTCGTCGATCAATAAAAGCGTAAATTTCTCTGCCGTCACAATGGCTCCTGTTCCTGTCACATACGCCAGCCCTGAGCGGGCGGAGAGCCTATCTTACCGGTGAAGCGGGGTCGCTATATACCCCCAATGGACTACTCCTTTATTTCCAGTCGGACACCCTTTTACAGAAGGCATGGGCGGCCGTGTTTAAACCCTATGATTTATAAGGGTTATCTGAATTCAGTCAACTACTTAACCGGGGTGAAGAGAGGGCGGCGTGCCTCTGTAACCTGCATTGCCGTTGATTTGTATCAAGCCCGACACCACGCCGGATGCGCAGGATACGCACAATTATTATTCTGCTGATGAGAGATTTATGACCCAATCCACCTCTTTGCAAACCCCGACGCGCGGCGCGTTAATTCAGGACTGGCAACCGGAAAACGACGCGTTCTGGCAGGCGCGTGGTAAACGTATCGCCAGCCGTAACCTGTGGATTTCTGTCTTCTGTCTGCTGCTGGGCTTCTGCGTCTGGATGCTGTTCAGCACCGTTGCGGTTAACCTGAATAAAGTTGGCTTTACCTTCAGCACTGAGCAGCTCTTTTTACTGACCGCGCTGCCGTCGGTTTCTGGCGCGTTGCTGCGTGTGCCTTACTCTTTTGTTATTCCCATCTTTGGGGGACGTCGCTGGACCGCCTTCAGTACCGGCATCCTGATTATCCCCTGCCTGTGGCTCGGCTTTGCCGTACAGGACAGCCAGACCTCATTCACCACTTTTATGGTGATTTCCCTGCTGTGCGGTTTTGGTGGCGCTAACTTCGCGTCGAGCATGGGCAATATCAGCTTCTTCTTTCCCAAAGCCCGTCAGGGCGGCGCGCTGGGTATCAACGGCGGCCTGGGCAATCTCGGCGTCAGCGTGATGCAGTTTGTCGCCCCGCTGGCGATCTCCTGTGCCATTTTTGGTTTTGCCGATGTGGGTCAGACCACCGTCACCGGCGACAGCATCTGGCTGGAAAATGCCGCCTGGATCTGGGTGCCGTTCCTGGCGATCGGCACACTGGCGGCCTGGTTCGGCATGAACGACCTGGCGGCGGCGAAATCCTCGCTGCGTGAGCAGTTGCCGGTGCTAAAACGTCCACACCTGTGGGTTATGGCGCTGCTCTATCTTGCCACCTTTGGCTCATTTATCGGTTTCTCTGCCGGTTTTGCGATGCTGACGAAGACGCAATTTCCTGATGTCGTGATCATGCATTACGCCTTTTTCGGCCCCTTTATTGGCGCGCTGGCCCGTTCAGCAGGCGGCATCATTTCTGACCGCTTCGGCGGTACCCGCGTCACGCTTGTCAACTACGTGCTGATGGCGCTGTTTGCTGCGCTGCTGTTCCTCACCCTGCCGGGTGCCGGACATGATGGCTCGTTCGTGGCCTTCTTCGCCGTGTTTATGGGCCTGTTCCTGACGTCCGGTCTGGGCAGCGGCTCCACCTACCAGATGATTGCGGTGATCTTCCGTAAGCTGACGCTGGAACGTATCAAAACTGAGGGCGGCGACGATGCGCTGGCACAGCGCGAAGCGGCAACAGAAACCTCTGCTGCGCTCGGCTTTATCTCCGCCATTGGCGCGCTGGGCGGTTTCTTTATTCCGCAGACTTTTGGCCTGTCGCTCGCCATGACCGGTTCACCCGCCGGCGCGATGAAAATCTTCCTGGTCTTTTATCTCTGCTGCATCGCGGTGACCTGGCTGGTTTACGGCCGAAAAGCACGCGCCTGATAACGACAAAGCCGGTGTGGCGCACCGGCACAATTTCACTTTCTGTGTCGGGACAGATGCAGAGTCAGCAATGTCACATTAAGCCTTCAGGAGTATTCCGGATGAGCAAGTTTCTAGATCGGTTTCGCTATTTCAAACAGCTGGCCGAACCCTTTTCCGGCCAGCATGGCCAGACGTTAAACAGCAACCGCGACTGGGAAGATGGCTATCGCAGTCGCTGGCAGCACGATAAAATCGTGCGCTCCACGCACGGCGTTAACTGTACCGGCTCATGCAGCTGGAAAATCTACGTCAAAAATGGACTGGTCACCTGGGAGACCCAGCAGACCGACTATCCGCGTACCCGTCCCGATCTGCCAAACCATGAGCCGCGTGGCTGCCCACGCGGTGCCAGCTACTCGTGGTATCTCTACAGCGCTAACCGCCTGAAATATCCGTTAATGCGCAAGAAGCTGATTCAGCTCTGGCGCGATGCGAAAGCGCAGCACAGCGACCCGGTGGACGCCTGGGCATCCATCATCAGCAATCCTGAAAAGGCCAGAAGCTACAAACAGGCGCGTGGACGCGGCGGCTTTGTCCGCTCCAGCTGGCAGGAAGTCAACGAGATGATCGCTGCCGCGAACATCTGCACCGCGAAGACCTACGGCCCTGACCGCATTATGGGATTCTCACCGATTCCGGCGATGTCGATGGTCTCTTACGCTGCGGGCGCACGTTACCTGTCACTGATTGGCGGAACCTGTCTGAGCTTCTACGACTGGTACTGCGATCTGCCGCCGGCCTCACCGATGACCTGGGGCGAGCAGACCGACGTGCCGGAATCGGCTGACTGGTACAACTCCTCCTACATTATTGCCTGGGGCTCTAACGTGCCGCAGACCCGTACCCCGGATGCGCACTTCTTTACGGAAGTCCGCTATAAAGGGACGAAAACCGTGGCGATCACGCCGGACTATGCTGAGGTCGCGAAGCTGTGTGACCAGTGGCTGAGTCCGAAGCAGGGCACCGACAGCGCGATGGCGCTGGCGATGGGCCACGTGATGCTGAAAGAGTTTCATCTTGATCGCGAAGTTGGCTATTTCCGCGACTATGTGCGCCGTTACACCGATATGCCGATGCTGGTGCTGCTGGAACCCCGTGAGGGCGGTTTTTACGCCGCCGGCCGTCAGCTGCGCGCCAGCGATCTGGTGGATGGGCTCGGTCAGGAGAATAACCCGGAGTGGAAAACCGTCGCGATCAACGAGGCGACCGGGGAACTGACCGCGCCGCAGGGATCTATCGGCTTCCGCTGGGGCGAAAAAGGCAAATGGAACCTCGAGCAGCGTGATGGGGCATCACATCAGGAAGTTGAACTGCAGCTCAGCCTGCTCGGCAGCCATGATGAGGTGGTGGAGGTCGGTTTCCCTTACTTCGGTGGCATTACCAGCGAGCATTTCAACAGCGTTGCGCTGGACGAAATCCTGCTGCATAAGCTGCCGGTGAAACGCCTGCAACTGGCGGATGGCAGTGAAGCACTGGTCACCAGCGTCTACGATCTGACGCTGGCGAATTATGGTCTGGATCGCGGTCTGGATGATGCCAACTGCGCGCAAACCTACGACGACATCAAAGCGTACAGCCCGGCCTGGGCGGAGCAGATTACGGGTGTCTCCCGTCAGAACATCATTCGCATTGCCCGTGAATTTGCCGAAAACGCCGAGAAAACCCGCGGTCGTTCGATGATCATCGTCGGTGCCGGTATGAACCACTGGTATCACATGGACATGAACTATCGTGGCCTGATGAACATGCTGATTTTCTGCGGCTGCGTCGGTCAGAGCGGCGGCGGCTGGGCGCACTATGTCGGCCAGGAGAAACTCCGTCCGCAGACCGGCTGGACCCCGCTGGCCTTTGGCCTGGACTGGCAGCGTCCGCCACGCCAGATGAACAGCACCTCCTTCTTCTACAACCACTCCAGTCAGTGGCGCTATGAAACCCTGGCCACCAGCGAATTGCTCTCCCCACTGGCGGATAAAAGTCGCTACAGCGGCAGCCTGATCGACCTTAACGTCCGTTCCGAACGTATGGGCTGGCTGCCTTCAGCGCCGCAGCTTAACGTCAACCCGCTGCACATCGCGGCGCAGGCGAAAGCCGCCGGTCAGTCGCCGCTGGATTACACCGTGGAAAGCCTGAAGCAGGGCACCATGCGGTTTGCCGCTGAACAGCCGGACGATCCGCAGAACTTCCCGCGTAACCTGTTTGTCTGGCGCTCCAATCTGCTCGGCTCATCCGGTAAAGGGCATGAGTACATGCTGAAGTATCTGCTGGGCACGGAAAACGGCATTCAGGGCAAAGATTTAGGCCAGCAGGGCCGCGTGAAGCCGGAAGAGGTGGAGTGGCTGGATCAGGGCGCCGAAGGCAAACTGGATCTGGTGGTCACACTCGACTTCCGCATGTCGAGCACCTGTCTCTACTCTGATGTCGTGCTGCCAACGGCGACCTGGTATGAAAAAGACGATATGAATACCTCGGATATGCATCCGTTTATTCATCCGCTTTCGGCGGCCGTCGATCCTGCCTGGGACTCAAAAAGTGACTGGGAGATCTACAAAGGTATCGCCAAAGCCTTCTCCGATCTCTGCCCGGGTCATTTAGGCGTTGAAACGGACGTCGTTACTCTGCCGGTATTGCATGACTCGCCCGCGGAACTGGCGCAGCCTTTTGAGGCGAAAGACTGGAAAAAAGGCGAATGCGATCTGATTCCGGGTAAAACCGCGCCACACATTATGGTGGTGGAGCGCGACTATCCGGCGACCTGGGAGCGCTTTACCTCGCTGGGACCGTTGCTGGAGACCCTGGGTAACGGCGGCAAAGGTATCAGCTGGAACACCAGCAAAGAGGTCGATTTCCTCAAGCAACTGAACTATGTCAAAGCGGATGGCCCGGCAGCGGGGCGGCCGAATATCGACACGGCGATCGATGCGGCAGAAGTGATCCTGGCGCTGGCACCGGAAACCAATGGTCAGGTGGCGGTGAAAGCCTGGCAGGCGCTGGGCGTAATTACCGGTCGTGACCACACCCACCTGGCGCTCAATAAAGAAGATGAGAAGATTCGCTTCCGCGATATCCAGGCGCAGCCGCGCAAAATTATCTCCAGCCCGACCTGGTCAGGGCTGGAAGATGAACATGTCTCTTACAACGCCTGCTACACCAACGTTCATGAGCTGATCCCGTGGCGAACCCTGAGCGGCCGTCAGCAGCTCTATCAGGATCATGAGTGGATGCGCGCCTTTGGCGAGAGCCTGATGGTCTATCGTCCGCCAATCGATACCCGTGCGGCGAAGCCGTTGCTGAACAGCAAACCCAACGGTAACCCGGAGAAGGCGCTGAACTTCCTGACGCCACACCAGAAGTGGGGCATTCACTCCACCTACAGCGACAACCTGCTGATGCTGACACTGTCGCGCGGCGGACCGATTGTCTGGATGAGTGAAGATGACGCTCGTGAGCTGGGTATTGTGGATAACGACTGGATCGAGGCGTTCAACGCCAACGGTGCGCTGACTGCACGTGCAGTAGTGAGCCAGCGCATCCCGGCCGGTATGACCATGATGTACCACGCGCAGGAACGTATCGTGAATATCCCTGGCTCGGAGATCACCAGCCAGCGCGGCGGGATCCATAACTCGGTGACGCGTACCTGCCCGAAACCGACTCATATGATCGGCGGTTATGCGCAGCTCTCCTGGGGCTTTAACTACTACGGCACCGTTGGCTCTAACCGCGATGAGTTCGTGGTAGTGAGAAAAATGAACAACGTTAACTGGTTAGATGGGGAAGGCAACGATGCCTGCCAGGGCAGCCAGCAGGAGGTAAAACCATGAAAATTCGTTCACAGGTCGGCATGGTGCTGAACCTCGACAAATGTATCGGCTGCCACACCTGCTCGGTAACCTGTAAAAATGTCTGGACCAGCCGCGAGGGCATGGAGTACGCCTGGTTTAACAACGTCGAAAGTAAACCGGGCGTTGGTTATCCGCACGCCTGGGAAGATCAGCAGAAGTGGAAGGGCGGCTGGATCCGTAAGATCAATGGTAAGCTGGAGCCGCGCATGGGCAGTCGCATCGGCCTGCTGTCGAAGATCTTCGCCAACCCGGATGTGCCGGCGCTGGATGATTACTACGAACCGTTCGATTTTGATTATCAGCATCTGCACAATGCGCCCGCCGGTAAGCATCAGCCGATTGCGCGTCCGCGCTCGCTGATCACCGGTCAGCGGATGAAAAAGATCGAAAACGGCCCGAACTGGGAAGAGATCCTCGGCGGCGAGTTTGCCAAACGTTCGCAGGATAAGAACTTCGATAACATCCAGAAGGAGATTTACGGTCAGTTTGAGCACACCTTCATGATGTACCTGCCGCGCCTGTGTGAGCACTGCCTCAACCCGGCGTGTGTGGCGACCTGCCCAAGCGGCGCGATCTACAAACGTGGCGAAGATGGCATCGTGCTGATCGACCAGGATAAATGTCGCGGCTGGCGGATGTGCCTCACCGGCTGTCCGTACAAGAAGATCTACTTCAACTGGAAAAGCGGCAAATCAGAAAAATGCATTTTCTGTTATCCGCGCATTGAAGCGGGCCAGCCCACCGTCTGTTCAGAAACCTGTGTCGGCCGTATCCGCTATCTCGGCGTGTTGCTCTATGACGCTGACCGCATTGAACAGGCGGCCGCAGCGGAAAACGAGAAAGATCTCTATCAGAGCCAACTGGATATCTTCCTTGATCCCAACGATCCGGCGGTGATTGCGCAGGCGCTGAAAGATGGCGTTGCGCAGAGCGTGATCGACGCAGCACAGCGTTCACCGGTCTATAAAATGGCGATGGAGTGGAAGCTGGCGCTGCCACTTCACCCTGAATATCGCACGCTGCCAATGGTCTGGTATGTGCCACCACTGTCACCGATTCAGTCGGCGGTGGATGGCGGGGCGCTGGCGCACACCGGCGTGCTGCCGGATGTGGAGAGCCTGCGCATTCCGGTTGAGTATCTGGCGAACCTGCTGACCGCGGGCGACACCGCACCGGTGCTGCTGGCACTGAAGCGGATGCTGGCAATGCGTCATTACAAACGCGCAGAAAGCGTGGACGGTGAGCATGATATCCGGGCGCTGGAGCAGGTCGGCCTGACCGAAGCGCAGGCGCAGGAGATGTACCGCTATCTGGCGATCGCGAACTATGAAGATCGCTTTGTGGTGCCCTCCAGCCATCGCGAACTGGCGCGTGAAGCCTTCCCGGAAAGCAAAGGCTGCGGCTTTAGCTTTGGCGATGGCTGTCACGGCAGCGACAGCAAATTCAACCTGTTCAACAGCCGCCGTATTGATGCCATCGACGTCAGTAAGAAAACCATTCGTCCGGAGGATGCCTCATGATGACGTTACGGATTCTTTCGCGGCTGCTGGACTACCCGGACGAGGCGCTGTTTACCCACTCTTCCGACCTGATCGCGGCGCTGGATGACGCCACTGAACTCAACCTGCAGCAGAGCGCACGGCTGGTGCGTTTTATCAATCAGCTCTGTGCCCGGCCACTGCTCGACGTGCAGGCTGACTACTGCGAACTGTTTGATCGTGGCCGCGCCACCTCGCTGCTGCTGTTTGAACACGTGCACGGTGAGTCACGCGATCGCGGTCAGGCGATGGTTGATCTGCTGGAACAGTATCGTGCCGATGGTCTGGAGCTGGACAGCAAAGAGCTGCCTGATTTCCTGCCGCTCTACCTGGAGTATCTCGCCTGTAAAAGCGATAAGGCCGCGCGTCAGGGACTGGACGACATCGTGCCTATCCTGGCCTTGCTGGCGGCGCGGCTTGAAGAGCGTCAGAGCCCCTACGCCGATCTCTTCACAGTGTTACTGACGCTGTCCGGTAGCGCGGTTGATCCTGCGGCCCTCAAGCCACAGGTGGCGCAGGAAGCGCGCGACGATACGCCGGCAGCACTGGATGCTGTCTGGGAAGAGGAGCAGATTAAATTTCTCGGCGAACAGGGCTGCGCCTCGGCGCAGCAGGCGATGCATCAGCGTCGCTTCGCCGATGCGGTCGCGCCGCAGTATCTGGACATCGCCGCGGCGACGGCGCGTACCACAGGAGAATCAGCATGAATTTTATTAACACTTTCTTCTTCGATATTTACCCCTATCTCGCCGGAACGGTCTTCCTGGTGGGAAGCTGGCTGCGCTATGACTACGGGCAGTACAGCTGGCGTGCCGGTTCCAGTCAGATGCTGGACAAAAAAGGGATGCGTCTCGCCTCCAACCTGTTCCACATCGGCATCATCGGTATTTTCTTCGGTCACATCGTCGGGATGCTGACGCCGCACTGGATGTATGAATCCTTCCTGCCGATCGACGTGAAGCAGAAACTGGCGATGATTGCCGGTGGCCTGTTCGGGGCGATGACACTGGTGGGCGGTGGACTGCTGCTGAAGCGCCGTCTGACCAATCCGCGGGTGCGGGCGACCAGTAGCGTCGGTGATATTCTGATCATGACCCTGCTGGTGGCGCAGGCGACGCTGGGCCTGCTGACCATTCCCTTCTCCGCCCAGCATATGGACGGCAGTGAAATGATGAAGCTGGTGGGCTGGGCGCAGGCAGTGGTGACCTTCCACGGTGGGGCTTCGCAGCATCTCAACGGCGTGGCGTTTATCTACCGCGTGCACATGGTGCTGGGAATGACGCTGTTCCTGCTGTTCCCGTTCTGCCGGCTGGTGCATATCTGGAGCGCGCCGGTTGAGTATCTGACCCGTCGCTATCAGCTGGTGAGAAACCGCCGCTAAGCGCATGATGGCTGCGGGGCAGAGAGAGCCCCGCAGCCATTTTAGCCCACGGCTGCCTTGACGTTTTTTTAAGATTTTGCCCTGTATGTCATTGCGCTGAACGTCTACTATTACCGCATCTGAAATTACCCCTCGTTTATGGATAACCGATGCGCCTCAAGTTAGCCTTCCTTGCGTTCATCCCGCTTCTGGCCTCCTGCAGCAGCAAACCTGAAGTCCCGTCCCAGCAGAAGATGCTGGCTGCGCCACAGGGCGGTTTTTTACTGCAGCCGTCGCACAGCGGACAGGCGATGTTTGGCGACTTTGCCGGTAACCCGGCAGCAGAGCAATTTATCGATAAGATGGTGGAGAAGCATGACTTTGACCGTCAGCAACTGCACAACATCATCGGTCAGGCCAAACGACTGGATTATGTGCTGCGACTAATGGACCGTCAGGCACCCAGCTATACGCCAGCGCCAGGGCCTAATGGCGCCTGGATCCGCTATCGCAACAAGTTCATTACGCCCGATAACGTGCAAAATGGGGTGGCGTTCTGGAATCAGTATCAGGATGCCCTGCAACGCGCACAGCAGGTTTATGGCGTGCCACCTGAAATTATCGTGGGCATCATTGGCGTGGAAACCCGCTGGGGTCGTGTGATGGGGAAAACGCGGATTCTGGATGCGCTTGCGACCTTATCCTTTAACTATCCGCGCCGCGCAGAGTACTTCAGCAGCGAGCTGGAAACCTTTCTGTTGATGTCGCGCAAAGAGCAGGATGACCCGCTGGCGCTGAAAGGCTCCTTTGCCGGGGCGATGGGCTATGGTCAGTTTATGCCCTCCTCTTACAATGATTATGCGGTTGATTTCAACGGCGACGGTCATGCAAACCTGTGGGATCCGGTGGATGCTATCGGCAGCGTGGCGCACTATTTTCAGAAGCATGGCTGGCGCAGCGGCGAAAACGTGGCGGTACCGGCCAGCGGTCAGGCACCGATGCTGGAAGATGGCTTCAAAACCCGTTACAGCGTGAGCATGCTGGCGGCGTCAGGATTGTCACCACAGGGCTCGCTGAACGGTAACGATCAGGTCAGTCTGCTACGCCTGGATTTGGGCACCAGCTACCAGTACTGGTACGGCTTACCCAATTTCTATGTCATTACCCGCTACAACCACAGTACCCATTATGCGATGGCGGTGTGGCAGCTGGGTGAGGCGGTGAGCAAGGCGCGCCAGGGCGGCCTGTTATAAAGGCTATCCTTGTTAACTGTAAGGTTATATGATGACGCCCTTTTTCAGGCCACACAGCCACTGATATTTCTGGAGTCATTATGTCTTTACCTGCCTGCCCGGCTTGTCACGCCGATTACACCTGGCAAGATGGCGATAACCTTAACTGCCCCTCCTGCGGTCACATCTGGACCGAGGGAGAAGGTGACAGCAGCAACGCAACACTGGAAGTGCGTGATGCCAACGGCAATCTGCTGGCAGATGGCGACAGCGTCACGGTGATCAAAGATCTCAAGGTGAAGGGCAGTTCTTCATCGCTGAAGATCGGCACCAAAGTGAAAAGCATTCGTCTGGTTGAAGGGGACCACAACATCGATTGTAAAATCGACGGTTTTGGCCCGATGAAATTAAAATCTGAGTTTGTGAAAAAGAACTGAGATCAGGGGCGCAGGGATGCGCCCGCTTTCCTGCTTAGCTGAACAGCTTATCAATTGCGGCACACTGTTCCGCATTCAGCGTGCCACCGTAGTTTCGTGAGCCGCTGCTCATCGAGTCATAGCGCCGTGCCACGGCCGTTTTAATTGTCGTTACGAAATCATCTCCGATACTGTAAATCGCCATCAGGCGGCCGATCTGCTGCTGCAGGCGCGTCAGCTCCGGCAGATTGCCACTTCGCCACGCCGTCATCATCTGCGCAAAGTACTCCGGCACAATATTATTCAGTCCTGAAATTACACCAGCACCGCCCGCCAGCAGGTTCGGGAGCAGGTACTCGTCATACCCCGACAGTACGGCGAAATCGCTACGCACCTTGCGGGTCTCTTCAATCATCATCCGGTTATGCGACAGGCAATCCACCGTATCTTTGATGCCGGCGAAGTTGGGCAGCTTTGCCGCCAGGGCGGCAATAAGCGCGGGCGTCAGATCGCAGCCGGTGCGGGCCGGAAAATTGTAGGCAAACCATTTACCACCCAGCTGCGCGTCCAGTGCTTCGAAGTAGTGCATCAGCTGGTTTTGCGTCTGGCCGTAATAGTAGGGCGGCAGCACCATCACCGCGTCAAAGTCATTTTTCCAGGCGGCTTCAGCCAGCTCCAGCACGTCAGGGATGCAGGTTGCCGAGACGTTCGCCACCATCTTCAGCGATGACAAGGGTCTGGCTTCCTGAATCAGTTGTAAGCGTTCCTGCTGCGTCAGTGAGGCGAACTCGCCAATGCTGCCCATCACCAGTAAGGTATCAATACCGGAGTCATTGAGGCGGGAGAAATGTCGCCCGAGCGCATCAATATCGACCGCACCCTGCGCATTAAACGGGGTGACTGAAGGGCACCAGACACCGGCAAAGGGCGATTTTTCACTCATAAATGACTCCTGAAACAGATGTTAAAAAAATGAAACAGTGTTTTAACTTAATGACTCCGGCCGGTCTCTGCCAGCGCATGATTCAAAAATGAGCAACGGGTCGCACTTTTTCCTTTTTCATCCGTCTCAGTAAGCGGATGCATCTGATAACTGAGCGAGAGGTCATGATGAAAGAGTGGGATCCTGTGCTGTACCGTAAGTTTGAAGCGGAAAGAACCCGTCCGGCCCGCGAACTTCTGGCGCGCCTCAGCCTGGAACAGGTTGAGCAGGTGACCGATCTGGGATGCGGGCCCGGTAACAGCACCGAGCTGCTTGCCGATGCCTGGCCACTGGCGCAGATTACCGGGCTGGACAGTTCCGCCACGATGTTAACTCAGGCCGCTGAACGCCTGCCGCACTGTCGTTTTATCCAGGCGGACATCCGCAACTGGCAGGCCGATGTGCCGCAGCAGGTGATCTACGCCAACGCGTCTCTGCAATGGCTGGATAATCACGCAACGCTGTTTCCCCATCTGGTCAGCCAGCTGGCACCCGGTGGCGTGTTAGCGATCCAGATGCCTGATAACCTGAATGAGCCGTCGCACCGGCTGATGCGCGAGGTGGCGGCAACGGATCGCTGGCGTTCACGCATCAATGCCGATGCCGCTGAACGAACACAGCTGCTTTCCACGGGCGAGTATTACGATCTGCTGACGCAGGCCGGCTGTGAGGTGGATATCTGGCGTACCACCTATTATCACGTGATGGCCGATGCGCAGGCGATTATCAGCTGGCTGCAGGCGACCGGTTTACGGCCTTTCCTGGCAACGCTGGATGAGACCGAACAGACGGCGTTTCTGACCGATTATCATCAGCGTCTGCTCGCGGCTTATCCGGCTCAGGCCGATGGTCAGGTGTTGCTCGCCTTCCCGCGTCTTTTTATGGTTGCGGTGAAAAACCGGTAAGCGCAGTGGAAAGCTGGCCGCAAAAACAGGGTAATAATGGTGAGTGACCTTGAAAAAGCAGTTTTTCTGCACCACCTTCAACCCACAGCCAAAGGGAGAGTCGCAATGGATGATCAGCAATTGCAGGCGCTTAGTGCGCAGATAGGTGAGAAGCTGAAGCAGCGCAATGCCACCGTAACCTGTGCGGAATCCTGCACGGGGGGATGGATTGCCAAAGTCTTTACCGATATCAGCGGCAGCTCCGCCTGGTTCGAGCGGGGTTTTGTGACCTACAGTAACCAGGCCAAACAGCAGATGGTCAGTGTTCAGGCTGCTTCGCTGTTGCAGTATGGTGCGGTAAGTGATGTGGTGGTGCGGGAGATGGCGCTGGGTGCCCGCAGGGCGGCCCATGCTGACTACGCGATCTCCGTCAGCGGTATTGCCGGTCCGGATGGCGGCAGTGAAGAAAAACCGGTGGGTACGGTATGGTTTGGCTTTGCCGGGCCGCAGGATAACGTATTGACTTTTCAGCAGCATTTTAGCGGCGATCGTGATGCCGTACGCCGCCAGTCGGTGGCATGGGCCCTGCAGAAACTGTATGGCGAATTTCTGACAAATTAAACTTGATACTGTATGACTATACAGTATAATTGTCGGCAACAGAAAGAGTACAGGCACCCTGAGTGCGTGTTTACCCGGCTTGATTAGGAGTTGAAATGGCGATTGATGAAAACAAACAGAAGGCTTTAGCTGCCGCGCTTGGCCAGATTGAGAAGCAATTTGGTAAAGGCTCCATCATGCGCTTGGGTGAAGACCGCTCAATGGATGTGGAAACTATCTCTACCGGCTCGCTGTCGCTGGATATCGCATTAGGCGCAGGCGGTCTGCCAATGGGCCGTATCGTTGAGATCTACGGACCTGAGTCTTCAGGTAAAACCACGCTGACTTTGCAGGTTATCGCATCTGCACAGCGTAAAGGTAAAACCTGTGCCTTTATCGATGCAGAACATGCGCTTGATCCGGTTTACGCCAAGAAACTCGGCGTAGACATTGATAACCTGCTCTGCTCTCAGCCAGACACTGGTGAGCAGGCGCTGGAAATCTGTGATGCGCTGGCGCGCTCTGGTGCCGTTGACGTGATCATCGTCGACTCCGTCGCGGCGCTGACGCCTAAAGCGGAAATCGAAGGTGAAATCGGTGACTCACATATGGGCCTCGCGGCACGTATGATGAGCCAGGCGATGCGTAAACTGGCCGGTAACCTGAAGCAGTCCAATACCCTGCTGATTTTCATCAACCAGATCCGTATGAAAATTGGTGTGATGTTTGGTAACCCGGAAACCACCACTGGTGGTAACGCGCTGAAGTTCTACGCCTCTGTCCGTCTTGATATCCGCCGTATCGGTGCAATCAAAGAGGGCGATAACGTGGTCGGCAGTGAGACCCGCGTTAAAGTGGTGAAAAACAAAATCGCCGCGCCATTCAAACAGGCTGAGTTCCAGATCATGTACGGCGAAGGTATCAATACCTTTGGTGAGCTGGTCGACCTGGGCGTGAAGCACAAGCTGATTGAAAAAGCGGGTGCATGGTACAGCTACAATGGCGACAAGATTGGTCAGGGTAAATCGAATGCCGGCAACTTCCTGAAAGAGAATGCTGCTGTGGCAAACGAGATTGATCTGAAGTTACGTGAGATGTTGCTCAACGGCGCGGATGAAAAACTCGCAGCAGCCGACAAGGCTGCTGAGAAAGAAGACGCGGCTGAAGCGAACGAAGACTTCTAATCTCTGATGCGGGAGGGGCGAAAGCCTCTCCCGTAGTTTTTATCCCCCTCTATTGCCTTTCTTGCCTTCCCTCTGTCCTGTTCTGTCGCCATAATCTCCCTCTGTTTGTACAAGGTGCGCAGTATGACTGAACCCTCTCAACCCCAACCTAATGTCGTCTCTTACTCTCGTCTGCTTGACTGTGCGATGCGTATTCTGGGTCAGCGCGACCACAGCCGTGCAGAGTTAGCGCGTAAACTGCAACAATCAGCGCAGCGTGCTGCGTGGGCGCAGAAAAAAGAGCCCGAAATTGTTACTGAAGCGTTGCTGGAACAGGTTCTTAACTGGTGTCAGGAAAGCGGCTGGTTAAACGACGAGCGTTTCACCGAACGATTTATTCAGAGCCGGAGCCGTAAGGGCTTTGGATCTCAGCGCGTGCGCCTTGAACTGGGCCAGAAAGGCATCGACCGTGAAGCCATTGATCTTGCAATGGAAGAGACAGAGGTAGACTGGGCGGCGTGCGCGGCTCAGCTGGCTGAACGAAAATTCGGACACCCGCTGCCCACAGAGTGGAAAGAGAAAGCGAAAGTACTACGCTATCTGCAGTCAAAGGGTTTTATGAGCGAAGATATCCAGTCCATTTTCAGAAATTTTGATGACTAAAAGCCGATGTAATTTTACTTCCCACTGAAGAAAATTTATCTTATTCCCACTTTTTGTTCCGCTAATCAGGCACCACCAGAATGTGGTCGCGCCGATCAGAGGGAACGTTCGTTAGCGTGATTCCAGGATATATATGAGCAAGAGCACTGCTGAGATCCGTCAAGCGTTTCTCGACTTTTTTCATAGCAAGGGACATGAGGTTGTAACCAGCAGCTCCCTCGTACCGAATAACGATCCAACGTTGTTGTTTACTAACGCCGGGATGAACCAGTTTAAAGATGTGTTCCTCGGTCAGGACAAACGTGACTACACACGTGCGACCACGTCACAGCGCTGCGTACGCGCAGGCGGCAAACACAACGATCTTGAAAACGTCGGTTACACCGCACGTCACCACACCTTCTTTGAAATGCTGGGTAACTTCAGCTTTGGTGACTACTTCAAGAGAGAGGCGATTGGTTTTGCCTGGGAACTGCTGACGAGCGAGCAGTGGTTCAGCCTGCCAAAAGAGCGTCTGTGGGTGACGATCTATGAAACCGACGATGAAGCCTTTGATATCTGGGCGAATGAAATCGGTGTGCCACGTGAACGCATTATTCGCATCGGCGACAACAAGGGCAGCGCGTATGCGTCAGATAACTTCTGGCAGATGGGCGATACCGGTCCTTGTGGTCCGTGCAGCGAGATTTTCTACGATCATGGCGATCACATCTGGGGTGGCCCGCCGGGCAGCCCGGAAGAAGATGGTGACCGTTACATTGAGATCTGGAACATCGTCTTTATGCAGTTCAACCGTCAGGCTGATGGCACCATGCTGCCGCTGCCAAAACCGTCGGTTGATACCGGCATGGGCCTTGAGCGTATTTCTGCCGTTCTGCAACACGTCAACTCCAACTATGAAATCGACCTGTTCCAGAAACTGATTCAGGCCGTGGCGCAGGTTACCGGTGCCACTGACCTCAGTAACAAATCGCTGCGTGTCATTGCCGACCACATTCGCTCCTGTGCTTTCCTGATTGCCGATGGCGTCATCCCGTCTAATGAGAACCGTGGCTACGTGCTGCGTCGTATCATTCGTCGTGCCGTGCGTCATGGCAACATGCTGGGCGCTAAAGAGGCCTTCTTCTATAAGCTGGTTGCGCCACTGGTTGAGGTCATGGGTGCCGCAGGCGAAGAGTTACAGCGCCAGCAGGCTCAGGTTGAGCAGGTGCTGAAAAGCGAAGAAGATCAGTTTGCCAGAACCCTGGAGCGCGGACTGGCGCTGCTGGACGAAGAGCTGGAAAAACTGCAGGGCGACACGCTGGATGGCGAAATCGTCTTCCGTCTCTACGATACCTTTGGTTTCCCGGCTGATTTAACGGCTGACGTCTGTCGCGAACGCAATCTGAAGATCGACGAAGCCGGCTTTGAGCGGGCGATGGAGCAGCAGCGTCAGCGCGCACGTGAAGCGAGTGGCTTCGGCGCTGACTACAGCAACGTTATTCGTATTGATGCCGCCTCATCCTTCAAAGGCTACGACCAGCTCGATTTAGCTGCCACGGTGAAAGCGCTCTATGTTGCAGGCGAGGCGGTTGATGAAGTGACCGCGGGTCAGGATGCCGTGGTCGTGCTGGATGAAACGCCATTCTATGGCGAATCGGGTGGTCAGGTAGGCGATACCGGTCTGCTGAAAGGGAAGAATGCTGAATTTAGCGTCCAGGATACACAAAAATATGGTCAGGCAATCGGTCATGTCGGTAAGCTGACCGCAGGGCAGTTGCGTATCGGTGATCGCCTTGAGGCGCAGGTTGATGCGACACGCCGTGCGCGCATCCGTCTTAACCACTCTGCTACTCACTTACTGCATGCCGCCTTGCGTCAGGTTTTAGGTGAGCATGTGGCGCAGAAAGGCTCGCTGGTTAACGACAAGTACCTGCGTTTCGATTTCTCGCATTTCGAAGCGATGAAACCTCAGGAGATTCGTCAGGTCGAAGATATCGTCAATGCGCAAATTCGTCGCAACCTGCCGGTTGAAACCGAAGTGATGGATCTGGATGCGGCGAAGTCTAAAGGGGCAATGGCACTGTTTGGCGAGAAATATGATCAGCGCGTGCGCGTTCTGACCATGGGTGATTTCTCTGTTGAGCTGTGTGGTGGTACCCATGCTGCGCGCACGGGTGACATCGGGCTGTTCCGTATTCAGGCGGAGTCAGGTACCGCAGCCGGTATTCGTCGTATCGAAGCGATTACGGGTGAAGGCGCGCTGGCGCAGGTCAATGCGCAGAGCAGCCAGCTGCAGGATCTTGCGCAGCTGGTAAAAGCGAACAGCAGCAACCTGAATGAGAAAGTGCGTGGTCTGGTCGATCATGTACGGGCTCTGGAGAAAGAGTTGCAGCAACTGCGCGATCAGCAAGCCGCGCAGGAGAGCGCTTCACTGAGCAGCAATGCTATCGACATTAAGGGAGTGAAACTGCTGGTCAGTGAGCTCAACAATGTTGAACCTAAAATGTTGCGTACCATGGTTGATGATCTTAAGAATCAGCTGGGGTCGGCGATTATTGTGCTGGCAACGGTTACTGAAGGTAAGGTGTCGCTGATTGCGGGTGTGACCAAAGATCTGACTGACCGTGTTAAAGCGGGTGAGTTGATTGCCGGTCTGGCTCAGCAGGTTGGCGGGAAGGGCGGTGGCCGTCCTGATATGGCACAAGCTGGTGGTAACGATGCGGGTGCTCTGAAAGGCGCATTAGCAGGGGTTGAGGACTGGGTCAGCAGCCGTCTGTAAGTGAATTAAAACAAGGCATCGTAAAAAGCGTCAGAACGGTTGTTCCGGCGCTTTTTAATACGATGCTAAAGCAGCAAATGACAAAGTCAGGTTGATGTAGTGTATTTCGGCTAAACTAACTATCAGCAGAATGTATTGGCGCATCGATGTGCATTGGTGTATTTCTCATACACATTGTGCAGCGTTAAATGATGGATAATGCCGGGAGCCTGTACAAGCCCGACTCTTTTAATCTTTCAAGGAGCAAAGAATGCTTATTCTAACTCGTCGAGTTGGTGAAACCCTCATGATCGGTGATGAGGTAACTGTAACGGTGCTGGGTGTTAAGGGTAACCAGGTTCGTATCGGTGTTAACGCGCCGAAAGAAGTGTCTGTGCATCGCGAAGAGATCTATCAACGCATCCAGGCTGAAAAAACGCAACAAACCAGCGTTTAACGGATTCAGCGTCTCGCACCTGTGCGAGGCGCTACCGCTTTCTGTAAAAATCCTGCCTTTTCTTTCTACCTGTTCCTCCTCTGTTTTGTTAACGCCATCATCTTTCATTGTTGATAATTCACTCTTTTTGTCGCCATTTTGTCCCAATTGTGTGTGATTTGCTCAATCAAACAAAGTTTCGGAAAAATTGTTTGACTTAAAAGTCCGGGAAAGTAATATGTGCGCCACGCAGTGCCGATGAGCAGAAACAACGTTCAGACGCACAGTTCGAAAGAAA